>JH431984.1:481895-562565 GCA_000239455.1 Strigamia maritima | reverse complement strand
TTCCGCTTTTTAGATAATGGACGACTCGATGCGGTGTGTCATCAGCATCACGGGCAGGTGTCTTGAAAGTATTTCAATTTTGTCTTCTACAAACCCACATTCATCACATCACAGACACGGTGATCACACGGTAGGTTTTCTTTCGGTTTACAATGATAACATATCTGACTCGGAAATCTACTAACGTGAACCGCGTACTTGTGTGAACGGGACGTGACAAAACCTGGGGTAGGGGTACCCCATGGTGTAGTTTCATGGGGCACCTAAAATGACTAAGTGATCAAAAATCATTTTGGCGAGTGGCTGAATAAAATTTAATAAATAAAATGTAATAATCACAAAAATAAAATTTAATTATAAAACTTAAAAAATAGTAAAGGATGAAACTTAATGAACACAGAAAATAAAATGTAATGATAAAAAATTACAAAAATTACAAATTACAAATTTCTGTTGGCTGTTTACATTTTCTGACATTTTAATTTTTTTACAGTAATATTGTTCCTTAAGTTACAGCATTGGAAATCTCGCTTTTGCTGCGCTCGGTGAGATTTTTCTAATGCCTGCGGCAGGCTAACCTAACCTAGGCAATTTTTAATAAAAGTTATATATTTTTAAAATAGTTGTTTTTATAGGTTACCGGTATTTATTTTTAATAATATTTTCAAAATAGTTTTTATTAATAAAAATTGCTTAAGTTACGTTAGTTACGTTAGGAAAATCTCGCGGAGCGCAGCGAAGGACAGATTACCAACAAGAGTAGCTGTAAATTAAAAAATATTAAAAAAATTAAAATGTCAGAAAATCTAATCAGCCAACGGAATTCGTACCTTATTCTGTGATTTTTGTAATTTTTTATCATTACATTTTATTTTCTGTAATCTTTCCTGATGTGTCTGTCGAGTGCTGATTTGTCTGTAAATAGTTGATTATGGATTTAATTATTTATTTATTTATTTATTTATTTATTTACTTACTTGTTTAATATTCAGAGAACTATGACAAAAATAGATGTAAACTAGTTACACGGTAAAGAAATCACATGGTGATTTTTTAGCATTACTGGCATTACTTAGTCCAGGATTTCCCCTGCATTCGCGAAAACGTGATGAATGGAAAAAAATGTTTTATGGAGTAGGTTTGTACTTTTCTTATGCTGATATTTTCCCCTTTAACTTAGATTTATTATTTACCTTTAGATTGTCCAAAAAAACTGTCTAATAATTGAATTTTAGGTACCCCATGAAACTACACCATGGGGTACCCCTACCCCAGGTTTTGTCACGTCCTGGAAATACCATCTTCTGACAATTTTAATATATCTGCGTTAACAGTTCAAAGATACTTTTCTGTGAGGTCAAGACTTAAAAACTCCTGCAATCTATTGATAGTGACAAAGCTATTCTTTGTTGGTGTTACGCAAACTTGTGATTTTTCACCAAGTTCATGCGAGCGCGGCGCTTGTTACAAGCGCGAATAGTATGGCCTCATAATTCTGCACTCTCCATTTTCGTTCTCTCCATTTTTCCTTTTGGCTGGTCGTGTGGGCGGAGGGAGGCCTCCCATTAGGGTTATGCGCGAGATAATAGAATTACGTCGTCTGCCGGGAGAAAAGCCTCAGGAAATTTGATTTGCTGTCGGCAATGCTACTTGTGCTTGGAATAGGGCCCATATAATTTCATGCCACAGCACAGTCGATGCAATGCCGAGTGTAAATCGCAATACATCCAACACAGGTTGCCACTGTTTTAAGCCATTCTATTTTGGCTGCATGTCGGAGCAATAAATTTCACGACTGTGTACACATCATATCATATAAGGGTGAGGGTCCCGTGTGGCATAAGCAGGAAATAAAACCTTTTTAAAAAAATATATTTCCTTTGTCGTTACGCCCGCCTCCGGTTACCCTTTGCGCACAATGTTGATGACATCGTATCTGCATAGTAATTTCTCTAGTGCATTACTCATATTTCTCTAAACCGCAGCTGTACTGTTGTTTGGAGGTAATGAGTCATAGGTAAAGGACCCGCTTCTCTCATGCAGCTCAAAGTATCAATTTAATGCAATTACCAAATTTGTTTGATTTAATATCAGATAGATTATAAATTTTAAAAGTGCATCATTGATTGATTATTTTTCCATTTATATCCTTTTTTCCCACACTTTGTTTTCAGATGGAAGAGTCGATCCATCATCCGAAGCTTCCAGTAAAGTCAAAGCGCCCACGACCAGGACAGGAGGGTAAGTGAAGCCCAAGAGAGAGCACGGGCAGATGAGAAAAGAAGGGGAGTTGAATATTCACCATCTGGCAGTATGTGATAAATGAGCAAAACACTCGAGGAGTAGACACATGAATTTCCTTTAGGAGTCGATTAAAAGAAGGCTACTATCGATACATGAAGGGTTTATTTCTAGTAGTTATCTATTACGTATGTTATTTCTTCCTTGGATCTTTGTGGAAGGACATTAGATGCCGATAACTGAGAAAATGTTTGTTTTATTAAGAATGATAAAAGCTCTGCCGGGACGTTCCAATCGTATTTATTTTTATATTTTCTAAGTGAAATTAGACTTAGACAAAATCAATATTGGCCTTTATTATTGATTGGCATTTTGTTTTGCGAGATGGCTTTAAGCTTATTTCTGTGGTTGCCATCTGGGGATGAAACGACGAACGTAATGTTTACGGTCTTGTAGCGTGAGCATGTTTCCACGCCCAGTGATTACAGTGATAGTCTAATCGTAATGTACTCTTGATGAACTGCCAAGTAGCCAAGATTACAGTCATTTGTTTTAATGATTCTAATGTAGACGAGGACATTAAGAAGTGATTTGTCTCAATGACTTCCAAATTTCTGATTGACCAAAATTTACAATTTTTTTGTGATTTTTTATTACATTATTCTATTGTTATTTATTACGTGCTCTGCTCTAGAATCTAGTATTCGTTCGTATCAATATTTCAGGTATTTTTAAAGTGCTTCTATTTTTAATAGGCCTTAAACTTGTTAAGCGAGTGATGTTCAGTTGAAGAATTTTAAGTGTGGCAAACAGAAAAAGTGAAAAATTGAAGATTAAATTTAAGAGCGCGATTAGGAGCACCGCATGATTGAAAGTGTGTTTTTTTTATTATTAGTTACTATGTTTATGGATCAAAGGAAACAAACTTATGTAGAATTAATTAGCGCTGTTCGAAACTCTTTGATCTTTCATCGTCGTAAATTTCTAATATTACTTTGCAAGTGTTAAATAAAATAAAATGAAATGAAACAATAGCTGCATTGAAATTCGTTTAGATATTTTAAAGTGACGTTTTTGACCATACATGGGCAAAAACGTCACTTTAAGACAGTTAGTCGAATAAGTTAAAATATCTAAACGAATTTGAACTTGGCTATTATTTTTTAACTTGAACTGAATTAAAAATGTATCTGTCTCACGATTTATTCAATTAATGGGATTTCAGCTCTAAAATCGAGGTTAGATTTCAGCTGTTTCCTGATAGGGCTTATGTTTTAAAAAATTTCATCAAAACCTTGGTAGTCTCTTTTATTGATTTTTGCCTGGACCTTTAGATCTTTATCGGGAAACTGTAGCTGCATTTGTTGATTAGGTACCCTCAAAACATACAGTTTCCATGGAGATGAATGCTGTACCCCACTTTACCCTTACACTCTCATTTAATAATGTATTTATCATCCATTCAAGTTTTTTTTGCTTTATGCCAATACGGATGAGTAATACACAAAATATTACAATAAAATGGTTCTTTTATAGGTCCCCTTTGACCAGAACTTGTCTTCTTTGGTGAAATATGTGCGTGGGACAAACACAATAAGCTGTTAATACTTAGTTCTTTATTTTATCAATAATGAATTAAAGATAAAAATGTAATTTTCATATGAAAAGTTTTTAATCTTGAATTTTTTTTTCTGTGGTGTTTATTCTTTTTTAAACCTGCCTTCTTAGAAAATTAAATGTTGACATAGATGTCAATTTTACTTTTTCTTTCGAAACGTGCTTATAAATCGTGCCTGAGGTATTAATAACGTAGTGAATCGAAATGAGAAGTTGGATTTTGAAGAAGAAAAGGCAAATGTACAAGTCGCTTGTTTAATTTGAAATGAAGACGGGCATCCGTTTATCGATTTTCCTTTTCACCCGGCAACAGCAACACAGCTCGAGTTCGGTTTAGCATGATTCAAAACTAAACTCAAGAGCTTATCATTCTAATTAGCTAAATGTTATATGAGGAAGAGGTTTTGTTCGTTGAAACAAAAATTGATATAAATGTATAATTTTATACAAAGCAACTCTAACTAAAATTCGTAACCAAAAATATATGCAAATTTATATTTTTTGAGACATGGTTTGATTGAAATCTGTTTCCTTGATCTTATCAAAAAAATCTAGATAGGATTCGGATGATACTTTTGAAAAATTCATGAATCAAAAGGGAGAGAAAATCTAGCCAAACTATCCTTGGGGTTTGACACTGCTTTGAGAAGGACTTTTTCTACCTTTATCATTTTTGAAACGAAAAAAATAATTCTTTTGAAACGGTTTTATCACTTGCATGTCAAGTGTTGTTGACAAGATATTTTAAAAGTAGTTCTTCTTAAATGCGGTTGGCAACTGTCGTAGCTCGATTTTGTAGATCAACTGGGTTTGCCCAACGGATGGGATCAATGAGTAAAGTTGAATGAAGGCGTAGTTGCCAAGGGAACGGGACATCTTCATCCATCAGAGAAAAGATGTGGCGCTACAAGGGTGAAGGCGAGCATGGGTTGAGAAAGAAAATTGTGATGGATGCACTTCTCGATGTACAGTGAGAATCAAATGAAATTTAATTGCCTTCTTTCTCGCTATCCTATTTGCACAAGCACTTAATAATTCTTCACTCTTTTTCTCCTTTCATGCCCCAAGTGATTTCTATTGTGATGATTTTACAATTTTATTTCTAAAAGTGGTTTCACATTGAAATATTAAGTTACCTTTTAACAGAACGTAATTTATCATCGTATGTTAATGTCCATGTAATAGAATATTCTTGGAATAAGGCAGCGGGCAGAATTTAGTTTAGGTGTGAGAAGGAATTGGAATGGGATGGATTTGTGTTAGAAATTTCAATATAGTTTTTTTTTAAAAAAAAAAAAAAATAATAACAAGAATCTTAATTTTTCCATTTAATATTTTGTTTTTACTTGTAGAGCCACAGAAGAGACAACTTTCATCTTCCCAGTACCTCCAAGTGTAAATGGAACAGCCGTAACGATCCATGGCACATTGCAGGGCGACCTATACGACAGACTGACCCCATCTCGAGCTGGTAAGATTAGGCCTAGTGTGAGGGGAAAATGCAGACTACCCACCTTATGCCTTTGAAATGAGTCAATCGAAGCGAACTAATGGGTTTTAAATCGATCACGCGAATTGTTCTACGTTGCTAAATTGAAATGGGGAAGAGAAATAATTAAAAAAATATCCTTTGCGAATCTAAATGTAATCGCAACAAGAGAATTTCAAGCATTTGTCGATACGAAAGGAAATTCAAAAGGAGTTATTTTCTTTTTTTTATTCTTACTTGAATGAGTTGAAGAAAAAAGAATTAATTTTTTTAGTTTGTTGCGATTATTAATTTTTTTCTCTTATATTTTTTTTTCGATTTTTTTAAGAAATCATTTAATGATATTATTTTTTTACTACGTTATTTCTGTTTTCAATGTGAAATAGTTTTCTTTCTTGCACAGTTGATTTGTTAGACGTGGGAACCTAACCTTTAAAAATTTCCAAATTTTTTTTTTTTTCGATTTTGTTCTTCCTGCTTTAAAATTCTTTTAGATAAGAGTTAGGAAATGTTTGAAGAATTGCATCATGAAATGAATGTCCATCACTCTTTTTTTTTGTCAAGGTGGGGAAAATGTACGGTTTGAAATGTTCCACTTTCTCAGGAGTGAAATTTAACATGAGTATTGATTTATCGAACGCACTATTCGTCGTCCACTGGCCAGTGGCCACTTCAATAAAGAAAAATCTCCACCCTTCTTGTGCTGCTGACCAAAATATTGACCTTACTGATGGAAACAAGAGAAACCCGACATCCGTAAAAGAAAAGATAATAATAAAAAAACAAAAAACGAATGATTTATTGATAGTATTCCATAAGTTACCGTAAATATAATTAGACACGCCATTAATTTTTATGGATAAACATGAGAATATTTTTTTACAACATTTTTATACCTTGAATTCATAAATACAAAATACGTAATAATATCATAAAAAATAGGGGAAAGGAGTCGGTGCATTAAATATTTATAAACACTTTTTTCTTTTTAGTTTTTAATTTTCCTAATAATGTTTTTCATAACATGCACAATTAATTGCATCTTAAGTTACGCTATTAGTCAGTGTCGCGATATCCTCTTATGGATTTTGCATTAGGCTTATGTGATCCTCTCAAAATGCTTACATCAACTAGTAAAGAAGAGACGCCATCAAATTCCCAGGCGAATTGCAAATGTTGAGTTGGAAATATTAATCTACCTTCAAAGAGTCCTGAACCTGACACTTCTGCCTGCTTTATTAACAGATTTACGATTTCGCCTCAAGGTGGAATAGTTGAAGAAGGTAAAGACATGGAGTCATTCTTTTACTGGCGCTGAATTTACCTCGGAGGCAAAATAGTAGTCTAAAGAGAGAATATTAATAGCGCAAAGTGACACAGTACGCAATAAATCAAACTCAGCCTCTGATTGAAGATGAGCAGCTGCAAATCGCAACGCATATTAAATAAAATTGTTAAATAAATATTCATTGACTTGAAAAGCAAACTGCGAAAACTTTGATCGCCAGTAGATAATTAAAACTATCAATGTAAAATGATTTATTTAAAGCACAATTTTTTCATTCTTAAGTGGATTTTGTGGGGATCTCTTTGTCTATCGCCTAGAATGCATTATAATATCGAGTGCTTTTCTATGTCAGTGACAGTCAACGCAAACCACTAATGCCCTTTGGAAAATGCTGTCACACCAATGAAGTGGCTTGAAATTTGAAACTTGTATTCATACTCTACGCCATTTTTGTTCTACCCGAGTGGTGAGCAATACCCTCAAGGTGCTTTTTATTCCCAGAAGATGTGGACCTTTTGCAGTCGTCTTTTACAAAGGGAATTGTGCTCTGTTATTGACAGCTCCCATTTGGTTTACCCTTTGCGAATACATTTATTTTTATTATTATTTCTGTTATTTTCAACGAGTTTATTTTTTTTTTTTTATACTTTTTTTGGTTTATTTTTAACCCGTGTTTCTTATCGCTAAATTATTCACACACAAAGTTCTAGTGTATAAACTTTGCTGAATTATTTCTTAGCACGTTACTTATTCATGTGGTCTGTTTTGTTGTTTATATTTTTTATATTTGAAACTTGTTTTGTTTTTTTCTCTATACTATAGGTACACTACAAGTAGAAAAAAAATTTCCAAATGCAGATGAATCAACTAGACTATTAAAATAAACAGTAAGTTTTTTATTTTTATAAAACATTATTTCTAAAAAATTATTTTAAAACTGTTGTGGGAAAAAAACATGAATAAATGATATTTTTGTTTCACTGCATTTATGGAATTATAAATCGAGAAATGTCATTTTTCTTGTCAACGATTTTCACAACCTCTATATAGAAATTAAAGTAGATGTGAGATTGTCATTTCTAAGATTAAAATGGCAATTTTTTAAAGATGCATTACAAATATTAAAGTTATGATATGGTGGTAGGGCCGACAAAAGAGTGATGTGGCTTTAATTTGTTTGGTAGCTGAAGAGTAAAAAACAAAATTGAGTAAGTTGAAGTGCACTTGCACAAGTTGTGACTCACAATTCCAATCCACAAGATTACATCGCATTGATTGATGGGGTCATTCTCACAAGGCCTCTTCAGAGTATTGATAACCTTAAGGGGAGACACTTCTTACATGCATTGATGACCATTTTAAATCAATTTTTTTTTAAAAATATAATAAATAGATATATGAAGAAAACATGACAAAAGAAAATGGTGACATAAAAATGAGAAATTAATAGAATTAAATTCACACGTGAATTTCATCGCAATTTTACAAGCAAATACAAACTGCTGTTACTGTTAAGTTAATTATGTGTGTGAATCCATAAATTTTTCATTATTTTTATTGATTTTTCTTAGTGAAAGTTCTGGGAAACGTGCCATATAATCTTGAGATGCTGCTTTCATTAAGTGTTCATTGATGCATGTTGGGACCTTGGGGGAAATATTTTGACATGGTCATCACATTTTGATATATTCTTATTGACCTTTAACCCCGACAGGTGTTAACATCCCCACCAACAAGTACCAGTGGCTGGTTCCAAAGAAGAGAGGTGGAAATTTTCCAGTGTAAGTGGAGATTAATTAAGCCAAGTGAATGAAGCTCACATGGCCGCCTCCAGTTTTATGTACAAAAATGACCAAAACTTTTATCTCACATTATGAGATGAATTGCCTAGAGAAAATGGTGACCTCGTCTTGAGAACCGAGGACAAGAAACAAAACTCAAGTGACACTCGAGGATATATATGTGTATGTGTGTTGTGTGCCTCAAATATGGATGAACTCAAAAGAGTTAGGACTGCCGGATTTTAATTTCCATAAAATTTGTGGAAGAAATACTTTTCTAATACGCCTTAGACAACTCAAGAAGTGTGTTGTTACATTAAGGAGACAATCGTTGTGGTTATTTTAACAAGTGATTACAATTTTTGATTTTGTTTTTAGAGTGCAAATCTATAAAGGTTTGCTTAATTTTTGACCAATGCAAATGGGACTTTTTATTATTATTATTAATTATGAATTTCATTGTATAATTGTGAGATTAATGGTGAATTTAATTGGCCACGGATATAATTATTGTTGCCAGTTTTATTTTTAATTTTGTGTTTATAAATTATTTAATTAAATTTTGACATTGTAATTGTTCTCTTACCAAAAATGTTTTAATTTCTTTATTATTATATTTTTTTAAAATTTTTTGTTAAGTATAGTACGTAAATTATTTTAATATATTTGTATTAATATTGATTAAATACTTAAAAAAAAAAAATTAGTACATGCCTGAATTTTGCTACGTATTAAAAAAAAAAAGGAAAAAATGACTTTTTAGAGATTTCGTAATATTATGTATTTACTTAAAAGTGATATCAATTTATGTATTTTTTATTTGTGGACAAAATATACGTCTCAGGATTGAGTAACTTTAACTTGATTCTCAATTTGTTTTCTTTTATTTATAAAAATCAAATTCAGAACTCACTCCTGCACCCTTGTGCGTGTATCCATCAACAGTTTTTTCGGTAGGCCTATAATTTTCCCAAATCGTCACTGTAGCGCTACTTTTTTGATGACGTGGTAAAACTTCGGCGTAATGACGGCATGGTTTATCGGCATTGGCACGGTATATATATATTGCTATGTGTCAATTACTAAGTTTACAAGAACACGCTTTTCTGGAAAATGACGTCATCATTTATCAAGTGGAAAAGTGGAAACTAGAGTGAATACTCCATTTTTTACTTTTCCACTTGAGAAATAATGACGTCATTTTCCAGAAAAGCGTGTGCATGTAACCACAGTAAGTGATATCGGTCTATAATTTGTTTTGTTACGTCTTCGTTTATCGATTGCAACGGTAATGTAATTTCTATAAGCGTGATTATTTTTAATGCAAGAAACTTATCGAATGCCGAATGGATTTTAAGAACGTAATTCGGTTATTGTTGGCCATATTGTTGACCTATGGTTTGGTTAGGGTTAATCGGTTAATGAGTTTCGTGAATTCAAATAGATCTATCCAAGTTAATCTCACATAACTAATAATATTGGGCTCTATATAGTACTATCCATTTTCGGATTACCTAATATTTCACACATATTTTAACATTTTTTTTCATATCGTCGTATATTCAGATCTGAGTTTCTGATGTGATGTGATGTAATTTACGCGTAAATTCCGAAGAATTAGGAACATTACGTCTAGGTTTTTTTTTTGTTCTTTTTTTATGCCATTTCTTTTACATTTTTTCATTTTTTTATTTTTTCATTATCTACCTAATTTTGTATTCATTTATTTATAAATTCATGGATTTGTGAGTTTTTATCCACAAACTGCAATGCACAAAGAAAAAGACAATAAAAAAATCGAGGAAAAAAAATAATCGGTGAAATTAGAGTTAAGTTGAAGACTTCTTTTTCCTCTTTGTGTTTTTTGTGAAGCAACTTCTCATTAGAGTTCTTGACTGCCAGCTAAAGTGTGTGACTAGATAAATTTTCTACTCTCTGGAATGAACCGTCGTTACAAAATTTATGATTTTTTTTTTTGTTTCAGGATTTTTTTTCTTCTTCGATCGGAAGGCGGTTCTAAGTGACAGTCATCCCTAAAGAATTGTTTCTGAAATTAATAACTTGACATGAAGATTTTTTTTCAGGATAAGAGATTAATTGAGATACAGCTCTTATTCATCGCTAGAATATTTGAAATTTAAAAGGAAAATGCAAGCGGTAAAATCGATTTAAATATTTTTTAAAAGCGTATACTTAATAACAACAACAAAAAATAAGAAACCCAGTTTGTTTGTCGCAACCTGTTATTGGAGCCCTTTATTATCTTATTCCACGTTTATTAAGGCATCGCTGCTGATCACGAAGAAAATCAATCATCTCGATCTTGTCCAGACGAATTGTGCGCAACATCAATTACACCTCAATGAAAATGAAAGCACGCCATCACTCGAATGTTTTCTACTTCATTTAGAATTTAAGAAGAAAAAAAATTTAAAAGGAAATTATTAAGTGTGTTATGAAATTTTAATTCTAATTGTAACGTGTTTGAACTTGACTTAGTGATGCGTTCTATGAGTTTATAGCCTGCGTTTCGCAGGAGCACAATTTCAACAAGTGGAGTATCTGTTTTAAATGAAAAATAATCTTCTCATTTGTTTTGTAGAGACGACGATGACGATGAATGTTCCAGGAGAGATGGGAAAGGCAGCAGCCGTGCATTACCCAAAGTACAGCCGCCGCAGGGATTACGGTAAGAGATGTCACTTGCAGTTGTACAACTGAACACAAAAGCTTTGCCTAGATATACACCCTTGAGAGCATACAAACAAAAAAGTTTGTTTAAAGTGGAAGTGACATTGTGTTTTTATCTTTTTATTATTATAAATTTGCACATATACTTCGAAGCAAATTAGTAATTTTGATAAATTTTGATAAATATTTGTTTGGTCGGGTTCAAAATTGTAATTGTAATGGCAATTTATTAATGACATGGGTATTAATTTACTTTTGCAATGAATTTCATTTGTTCTATTTATTGTTTTATATTTACGAGAATATTTTTTCAATCGATTGAGTTTTCGGTTAAATGTAAAGTTGTTATTTTTAAGACTAAAATTTGAGAATTGAACAGGAAAGTAAGAAATGAATGATGAAATGGATAAAAGCCAAAAACTGATTAATCAAATGTTAGGGTTTACAGGTCAATTATTTACGCAATATTGGTATTTATAGTCGATAGCTTAATAACGAGTGCATTCTCTCATTAGCTGAAATGACAACGAATGAGGTCATTAATTTTTGTTGGTGATTGTGACCAAAGAAAGGGTAATTATATTTCTTTTTTTATTATTTTCACCTCATTTCTTTCATTCTCTGATTTTTTTGGAGTGGTTATATTTTTACATTGTTAGTGTTGGTGATATTTATTTCAATGTGCGAATTTTTCAAATAACTTCCAGTGTTGACTGCAATGCAAATAATATTTGATGTTAATGAATTTGTACTTTTCTCATGTGCACTGTATATCTAAATAGCTAATATTAAGACACTTTAAGAACCTAATACTGGTTCCATTTAATAGTCGTTTGGGTGAGCCTAAAAATCAAGGTGACTATTTGTGAATTACTGCAGTACGAAATTGACAGTTCTAAATATAATACAAAAAATTGAGCAAACTGATGGTAATGAATTGACAGAAAACTTCTAAAATCCATGGATTTTAGGAGTTTTCTGTCTATTCTGTCTATTTAGAACAGCCAATTTCGTACTGAAGTGACTCAAAAATAGTCACCTTGATTTTAGGCTCACCAAACGACTATTAAATGGAACCAGTGTTTAGATTCTTAAAATGTCTTCACTTAAGCCATTAAGTGCCTAAAACAAAATTTAGACACCTAGATTTGCAGTGTGGATTTCAATTGGTTTAATCTGGTACAACAGATGGGTCACGTAGGTGAAAAAAATTGAAATATGTTGTACAGTATGTAACATTTTGGCTTACCGTGCTGGGAAAGCCAGAACTTATGGGTATCAATAACAAACAATGTAAGGTATTGTTGGTAGACTAAAAGGGGAGCTGAAAAATGTTTTAATTAAAATTGTAAATAAATCTCAGTACGCATTTTATTTGGTCAAGAGCTATTTCTTAATTCTTATATGTAAGAGTTATCCGGCGAATTCTTATGTCGGTGGTGATGACGGAAGACATAATAGTAGAGACATTTTATGTAGGTGACCTTTTCACCTGCCTCATCGCTCATTGTCACCAACTGACCACGTGTGCACTTGTTGGTTTTCAGTTCTATTGCTGAATTGCCTTTTGTGTCTCTTTTCTGAAAGTACAAAAGCAATAGCACAAAAGTAATTACAGCCATGAGAACAAGTTTAACGGGTGGGACTTGTAATTGCAAAGGAAATTAATTAGCCACGTTTCTCTGTAGGATCTTGTATGGCATGTGTAACTAGTCAGAAAGATAAATGTCATTTTACTAACTGATGGAATGAATTGTTTCCTTTAAGGCAGGAAGTAAAGAAATTCCACATATTTGGCCTGGATTACAACTTTAATAATTTGAACTAACATGAAAATAGGCATTTGCAAATCGGTTTCTGAAGTTTTTACTTATTTTTTAAATTTTATTTTTAAAGGGGATGAAAGTGAAAGTACCATATATACTCGCGTATAAGTCGACCCTGGCTTAAAACGGGTCAAAAACCATCGAATTCGACCCCCTAAATTTTATTTTTTATTGTTTTATTTTTTAAAACTTAAAATGGCTATTGAACCGCGTATAAATCGTACCAAATAAAAAAAATAAAATAAAATAAAAAACTAAAAAAATAATAAAAAATTTGGTCCAAAAATCCTCGACTTATACGCGAGTATATACGGTAATTAAAAATCTGGTAATTTACTTACCTAAAAAGGTCGCCTATAAAATTAAATTTTTATTTTTTATTCATGCAGATTGCCTAAATTTTAAAAATAATAATAATAAAAATTCCAATTTATTCTTTTCCTTTTTGAAAACTTACATAAAAGTTGGTATAAAGTGTATGATGTAGTGTTATTGGTTTTCTCATTTTCCTGCAGAAATGAAAAGAAGAAAGCAATATGCATCGTTAGTGGAAAAATTTATATGTTTACGAATGGGTGAATCGACTGTGACATGGACAATTGATTTTTTAAACCAGAAATCAGATGTCAAAGGGAAAAGGAAACTTTGATAAGTGCTACTGGGAGGAACTTGTCAGTACTCAAGTTTTTGGTTCAAATGTGTATAGCTCGCATTTTATTTAAACGTGGCTGGATTTTGAAACAATTGTTAAAGCGCAAATAAGTCAGTTTTCTGACCCCAGTTCATAACTTTTAATAAAATTAAGGATGAAGGTTAAGAGGGGAGCATCGAGAGAATAATGTGAATTTGGAACATTGCAGAAAGTCATACCGTCGTCATTTGTCCTTTTATGTATCCCTTGGGAACAGCGAATGAGAGGTTTTGGTAGCTGGGAGGCTTCAGTCAAATTATAACCAGGCTTGGTTGTGTGACGGGCACGATAAATCTGACCACAATTGCACCGTAAACATGTTGACGCCGACGAGAGATGCTGAAGAAAAGACGAAGAGACGAAAAAATTTCTAAATTGGCCTTTTTCCAGCATGGAGGTATCCGAGTTTCATTTTCGCCTCTGGTTCTCTCTTCACTTATATTGCTTGTATAAATATGGAGTAGTTGAAGAATTAACTCGGGAGCGGCTATAAATTATGTCACCAGAGGCTGAAAAAATCAGCAAAAGCTGTTTGGTTATGTGCTTAAGAAGATTATTGGATGATGTTGATGAGAATTTTTTTATTTTGCCCACAGGAAGTAATCGTAATTGTAAGTTTGCCGTGTTTGGCGTTTTCTTTATTTCTTTTAAAAGTGTTCGTGAAGATTTGAATTGAAATTAAGGAAGTTTATTTTTTCTACTGGGTGTTTTTGGTTTTAGGATGAATTTCTTTTGTTTTTATAAACAAAGGTGATTGTGTTGTTTGCGCGCAGAAGTTTTTTTAGTAATGTTCTTTGTTTTTTTAAAAGTTGCACAAAGTTAGTTTCATGTCAGTTTTGTTGCTTTGAATTGAACAAAAGATCAAATGTTATTCGCCAGTCATAAAATAGAATTTTTCACGTATCAGAATGGGTTCTGAAAAACCAGAGCCTATTACTATCTACAAAAAAGGTTGTTGTCAGTTCATTATGTAAATTTTGAGTTATTGCATATACTTACTTGAGCATGACAAAATTTTTGAATAAGGTCATTTTTTGACCACAGCTGCAACTTGAACTAGGTGGAAATGAAATAAAATTTTGAAAGCAGCAAAATACCTTTACATTATTTTATAGGTAAAGAAATTATCTTTCATCTCCAAAAAAAATGTGTGCTAAAAATAAAAAGTAAAGAAATTACAATTATTTAAATTACAATTATTAAAAGTTTCTCAAAATGAATGTTTTTTTAAAAAGTATTGTATTTAGTTTTCTGAAAAGGTGGAAGAGCACCATTTTTCAAAAATTCACAGTAATTTCATCCAATTTTCATCCAATCATTACAAAACTTTAGGAGCGTATGTACTACTGCATGTTGAAAAACCTCCTAAAGTTGTGGTGTTGGTGTTGTTGTGTTGTTGGTGTTTTTTTGTTTGTATGAATTCGTATATTATTCCAAAATTTTGTCACATTTTTTGTGTTATTTCAAAATTATGGCATTAAAAAAATGATTCTTTATTTTTTACTTTTGGCACACATTTTTTTTGGAGATCAAAGATATTTTTTTTGCCTATAAAATAGTATAAAGGTATTTTGCTGCTTTCAAAATTTTAATTCATTTTCACCTAGTCTAAGTTGCAGCTGTGATCAAAAAAAGACCTTATTCCAAAATTTTGTCATGCCCAAGTACGTGTTGACATGTTGTACAGTTGTACTTCAAGATTTCAGGTTGTAACTTTTAACATTGATGTTTTTCTAAAATATATAAGGCGGATTTACGATCACATAGTATTTTATGAAATAAATTTATGAAGGTGTTGCAATTTTCTATTAAACTGTAATGTGTCGGTGAAATGTGTTTTGCTCTTTCTTCTTTCAACAGATATCAGTGATCTAATTCCAGATTTTTTGTCTAAAAAAGTTGACTGGTAGATTGCTTGATAAAAAGTAATGCGCAGATGTTCATTCGAGTTAAGCAAATCAAATTAACTGTTTTATTTTTTCTTTCTCATAAGGACAAAGCTTTTAAAGGTGCCGACTTGGTTTCGTTTTCCAAGTCTTTTTCCTGGTTTCACGTTTTACGTGTCAAGCTGTCACTTAATGGAAGAACGTGGCTTCTTCCGGAGGCTCGACGTGGGCGTTTTGGCGTGTGACAGGCGGGTTTTATAAGAGCAGAGACCAGATATCAGAGGCAAACACCTAGTGCTCTTTCTTGGTAATTGTTTGCAATCAAGACGCGAGTAATGGTCCCGATAACGCCTTCCTAGTCCGCCCTTTCCTGCTGCTTTTCAGTTGAGGCTAGAACGGCACAGGATGAGGTAAAAGAAGCGTGAGATTTCTTCCTCTTGAGATGTCCATGCTGATACGTGAAAGGGATTCGTAAAACAGGAAATTAGAGCGAATCAAAGCGCCAGTAACTGACAGCATTTCCAAAAGAGATTTGATCAGACTATATGTGTATCAGATGAACTAAGTATTTGCAATGTTGTAACCTTTTCTTTTATTTTATTTAAGAACAATTCAAAAGAGTTTTAACTTAATTTTACATTAAGGAATCAATCGTTCTGATAGTTCTGATAGTTCTGATAGTTCCACGAATTAAACATTTTAAATACAAGTTGTAGTGGTAACGTGGTTTGATCGCAAACCAACTTGCATTGGGTTATTAAATGTGCAGGTCCAAGTAACTGACAAGTTACGAGAAATTTGTGGTCAGTGTGTGTCACTTGTTCTGAGTAGCGATGTAATTATAAAGTTCGGAGTTGGTACATATTAACTTTGTCAGTGCAGGCCTACGTAATGCAGTAAGACCTTTCCACATGCGGTTTGTTGCAACTTGAACATCTTTTAAATTATGAGTGACAGAATGCTCGAGAAAAAGATTAAATATTGGAATTAAATATTACCGTTTTTCGTATAATATTTATTCTAAGTAAATTAGCCATTCTTTGCTATTATGATTAATAATGTGTGGTAATTGCACTTATCATGCACTTATTGCTACTTAAGTTTTATGTAAAGTTAAAGGGGTGTGGCCAAAAATGAAAATAGAAAGAGAAAACGGCGAGCTTGGATAATTTTATTGTCTCAAGTGTCACACAAACTCAAAATTTTGTTTCTCTGTAGAATGCAGTCATAAATAGTACTCGCGTCGAGCAAGCTGAGAGAGACGAGCTGATACTATAACTGTGTCTTGTTTCTAACATGCACACAAGTTGCCGGTCGTAAACTTAACGTTGAAACCGCAACGATAGCAATTTAATACGCCGGAGCCTGGCACAAAGTTTTGCGGCTGCCTCTTTTACTTTTAGGGATACCATTTTTCAAAAAGAGGGGATTAGCGATATGAGGGTGTACAAAAGAACCACTTCCTTTCTCATTAACTGTAATTACACGATGCATATTAAACCGAAATTTAAGAAGATTTTAAAAATGTTAAAAACGTCCAGATTAATTGGCACAAAACAAATTTTTTGAAATTAAGTCTTTGGACGGAGATGGGGGTTGTTGGAGGTTGAAATTGAAACAAAGTTTGACATTTACAGCAAAGTAAATCTATGGCTATATTAATATATTTCAAATACAGTAAAGTTTATGTCAGTAAGCATGGAATAGACATTTCTGATGATTTAGTCTTTTATTTATTTATTTTGTGATGAAAATGTGATTTGTTTTTAATTTTTAATTTTTAATTTTTATTCGAATTGAATTCCAATAGTTTGCATTTTGATGCATTCAAGCTGAAATTCAATTAACGTTTGCAATTATGTTATCACGTTAAAATGGTTAGTTTAATTTTTTTTTATTGCAATCACCTGCAAAGAGTTTAGTAACTTTGTAATTGGTGAATGCCAATTTTTTTTTAATTGTTCATTCGTTTTCCAGTTGATGATGCGGAAAAGCCACTGGCCTTATTCCGATGTTTACGTTTGTGTAGGCTTTTTCGACTTGCCAATCAACTTGGTCTACCATCGATCGGTTTCCAATAGATTCTTTTCTTCCTTCACTTTTATTTGCCGCGTTGCTTGTGAAAACTGGAAAAACAAGAACACTCAATGTCGAGTGGAGGATGTGCGCCTGTTTGCTGCCAAATTATTCTCTAGGCAACAGTGCGTTACTCATGACAACATTTCACAGAATTTGTTACCACGGCATTATACTATTTTTATTGTGCATTCGAGAGGTCTGATGAGTTTTGGGAATTAAATGGGTTCGTATGTTGTGGCTAGACACTTTTTTTGAAAAGTAGCTCTGTGAACAAAAGGTGTATTTTGTTGTTAGTTGCTACGATAGTTGTTATCAAATATTGAGGATGAACGTAAATAATATAAAATCTTAAAAGTTAAATTTAATTGACCGTCGTATCTTAATTAAATCCGCCTTTAAATTTAAAGGCGAGAATTATTTTTATTGGGTTTTTTAGTTTAACCCCCATGTGTGGAATAATCCTGGCCTATCCATCTTTTATCTTCTTTTTTTTTCTCTTTCCCGCTTGCCGCTTCACTTGCGAAGGAAGAACCCTCGCAACCGATTTTTAATTGGTGATCGATACGAGAGGAGTCCGGCAGGTGGCCGATGATAATCCAATAAATTTCCCTTCGCAATCTCCCCTTACACAGCTGGTGGTAGGAGCCAAGGACCTGCACACATGGCTTACTCACTTTTACCTCTTTCTTTGCCTGTTTAACTTCGTGTTCAAGATTTATAGTCAATTTGCTATTAAAATTCTAACCTGGTCTGATGTTTTTCATAATGTATATTGTTGAATACAAACGAATATTTTTCTAATTTTCTTTCTAATTAGGGATCCGAATGTTTGTTTTGATTTATCCAATAACAGAATTTTATTGGGTTAGATTTGATTTTTTGTTTTGATTTAATTAATAACAGACATTTACAAAAATATTTGGCTAGATTTGATTAATCATTCTGAAATAATTGACGTACTAGTTTACGTTGACGTTCTTTTACAGCTAATTAATTAGAATTTTTTTTCATTGGAAAGTGCTTCTGGTTGACATGCCGCCATCTACTAACGCCAGCCAACGTACATACGTTGTTTTTCTTAGCCATGGCTTTACGCGAGGCTTAATGTCTAGTTCTTTTCCTAAGCCAACTCTTTAATTGATACAGAGAATTAGCGTTAAAATCGATATTTTATTAGCGAATATATTGATTTTTAAACGGATTTTTTAAAATTCGTTGTTGCGTTCATTTAGTTGGTGATTAAAATAGTAACTGGATCTTAAGAGAAGACATTTCTAGCAGACTTACCGGAGATGTTCAAGTGTGTTCTTTGAGCAACATCTGGTGAGACTTTTGAGATATTGAAATCTGACATTTGATGTAGGCATGTGTGAACAAATGACCACTCGGGCAGCTACAGTATGTTAATTAGAAAGCTTACAGTTGTTGTCTGCGAGTTAAATGATGAGTAAACAAGAGTTTAGAATTTAAACAACGATTAGGTAGTTTGTTTTTAAGTATTAAGTAATTTGAGACTTTAGAAATGAAAATGTAAAATTTCATTGTGCGATGCCAAGGACACAAAAACAATTTGGCTTTAGTATTGCGGTTGGGTGAAAGCCAAATTTACGCTATGTGCGTTGGTATCATATCATATCGTGTCTTTTTTGTGGAAGTAGCAATGGAATTGACTGGTCGACAACTTCTAAACAAGGTAACATTGGATCGAGCTTTGCAGTCACTTACCGTTGGATGAAGAAAATTTTCTAAGCTGAAAATTGAACCGGTGTGACCGAACGAACCGCCGATCTGGTTTCAAAAGACAGCCCACGAAGTTTTCATTATGTGTGAAGTGGTAGCCAATACTTGATGTCCACTCGAAACATGTTGGAATTATGGGCTCAGAGGGGAAGTGGTGACTTTGACACGTAAAATGAAATACGGTAGTCTTACTTGATGGAATATTTAACACAATATACTTTGTACATTAGTGTATTGTTTTCAATGACCAGAGTGATTTTAACTGTGAATCTGGGCACAGGTGGATTTTAAACAATTAATGGACAGGGAAGTGTTATGGTCGTTTTTTTTTTTTTTTTTTTTTTTTTTTCCTAAATTTAAGGCCAAACGAACATAATAGAAGTGTTTGTTTGCATTTCGCATCGTCAATTTCCATATAAATGAGACATTTGACGGTGATAATTGATTTGGTGTTTGTGATGAAAAGTGTTAAATAAAAATAAATAGAGACCAAAGGGAGAAAAATCATGGCAAAAGGTTTTAAATGTCTGGAAAAAAAGAACAAATGTGATGTTTCTTCGTTATACTAACTTCCGCCTCGTCTGCTTGAATTATGATTGGGGAGCAGCCGAGGCCAGTATTGCAAACACGGAAGTACAAGCTTGTACAATTCTCTCGCACAAGGATCATCATTTGATAAATGGTTACAAGAGATGTTTTCATTTTTACTCTATGAATCATCTACCTATTTGCAGCGAGAGAAATGAAACACTTGCCATTCACAAAAGCCCAACATTGATCTTGGCGCACGAAAGGGGTGTGTAATTTAAGGTAATTTGTATTTTACTTCAACTTCGCAGCTATATTTTTAACCCTGATGAAGACGAATTCTAGAAAGTTTCAGCAGTTTAATTTTTTTCTTTTTCTCTTGGAATAAAACTTATTACAAAAAGAGAGAATAAAATGGCTGCTATTTATCATTGCAAGATATATATTTTTTAAAAAGAATTGAGGTCTCAATTAAATTTATTCCAGTTTGTGTTGTGAATTATGCAAATGCAAATGTAAGGGCCGGTTCATTGAAGCATAGGATTAAATGAATGGTTTGTTTGATGATGTAGATTTGATCCTAGAAAAGGGTTAAGTGCGAATATAAAATGGCTTATCTGGTTTTGAAGGGTCTTCCAATGGTGCCAGAAGTGTCCCTTCGTTGGCTGCACCAATCGATAAGAGGGTGGTGAAGTGAATAGGGGAGTGGGTTGAAGTTATTTTTGTGGGTAGTTTGTGAATGGTATGGTGGGGATAACATTTCCTTTTTGCACACACTCTTCACGCTACTCTCTCAAAGATATTTTCTCAATCATGCAGCCATTTTTCCATTAGTTTCACAATGCAGTGGTGCAGGGGAAGAAGGGAGTGTTGGTTGAACAATGACGTCTGATGGGAGGACATTAGGTGTGATCATTTTGACACTCGCTTCATTCTACCATCCATATACTCCCTCTCTCTTCTTCGCTCTCTGCTGGAGATGTTTGGTAGGGGTTGTTGGTTGAAATAAAAGTTGAAAATGTAATGCAACACATGTATATGGTTATACATACGAACAATAAGTGGTTTTTTTGTTGATGTGTGCAGTTTTTTCTTCAAGGGGAGAAATTATATCACAAGGAATCGTGTTGCAGTTATCGTTGTGTCTTGTGTGTAAGTAAGGAAAATAGCATTTTTTTTACGGCGGAAAATAAAATGAATGAATTTTTAAAATAATAGTGCGTACAAATTACAATTTTCAATGATTTGTTTTTAAATTTGGATTTAACTGCAGCAAAAACAACAATAAAAAAATCGTTTGGAATTCCTGGACAGGATGAAATATAGTATATTTATTGATTTTTGAATTATTCCAATTGAAATGTAATCAGAGCATGTTTGGGTTTTGTTTACGTGATGCAGATTGATACTTTTACTAATATCATTTCGTAGTCCATTGAGTGTCTGGTGTCTGTGTCTATATGGTTGTCACTTGGGCTGGCCATTACAGACTCTTGACTTACTCGCTGTAAGGGTTGTTTTCATTTGTTTTTCGCCGTTACAAAAAATACTCACATCTGAGATTTCTGGTGACTGCTTCCAAGAGTTTGATGGCGGGATGGATCTTCAGGATGTTGGTTTTACTGATTACCGGAAAATATCTTTCTACATCGATCTGTGAAGACGCTTTTTGCAGGTTTCACTTGGCTGTTGTCGTAATGTCGGAATCTTTTGGATTTAGATGATCACAGTAGAAACTGCGATCTCTGCCGGGGATATTGACTAATCTTTTGCTGAGGCTATTACTGCTTGCAATTGAGGCCACTACAAGATTTGAAGTTTGTCTTTGCTCAGCTAATTATTCTTGCGGTTCCATTTGGGCTTTGTAAGTCCATCCCGTTTCGGCTGCCCTCAAGCGAACACTTCAATTTAAGAAAGCCATCACTGGTCTTGTTCCAAGTTAATTATCTCCTCAAGCTATTTTAGTGTCTACATTTATTTATTTAAACCAAGTTCTTCTTTTTGTTCTCTTTGATACCAATTAATTACAAGCCAGTTTCTTACTTGTAAGGTTGCCACGTGTTCGATTCAGTTCTGATTCCTTGAAGCAGTTAATGTAATGTATTTGTATTATTTTTCAAATATCTAGAAAAACAAGATAAAATATCGTATTTCATAGCAATTTTTAATGGAAACTGAAATACATATCTCAGTTCCGGTTTACTATAAATGTATGTATATATATATATTGACGAGGAAAGTTTTGATGTAAAAAACAAGAGTTAAAGGCCTATTTTCATATTGATTGTGCTTATGCTGGATGTTAAATTTTGTGAAATTCAAATATTTTTTTCCTCGTTTGCTCTTCAATGCTTTCGAATCCGCGTTTCGACAGATATTTGAAGGATTGGAAAGAGCTTTATGTGATAACTGGCCAAGAGCCAAGTAAAACCAATATATTCAGCACTGAACTGCACACACATATATATACACTGCAATGAGAATCCAAATCGAAAATGACTCCCCATTGCTTGATCTCTTTCGTCTATCAGTCGGCACACCTATATGTGTTCTCAGCAATGACGACTGAAATTATAATATGAGAAATTCTTCAATTCTTAGTTTTTGATATCTAAATTTTTATTTTATTTTTTTTCTCGAAATCTACAGAACGGTAAGATTGATGTGAAGTAATCATATAAAGGAACTGATTTTATAGGCGATGAATGGATTTTAGTTTTGATGATAGATCTGAAATTTCCTGAACTATGGATAAAATTAAATTCATCAATTTCTGATGCTTCTTGCTAAACCTGATGAGCGGAATTTTCTGCTTTTGATTTATTTTTTACTTTTCTACTCTTGTTTGTATCCTCTTCCAATCAATTTGTGTGTATTCAATTCAGGTTCCACAGTTAAATTGGCAATTCCAGGTTTTTGAATGAAAAAATGTTGTTTCCATGCCTCGAACCATGTTTAAAGAGCAAGCATGATTTGTGTACGGTTCTTAGAAATAAGACAGTCGGCAGCTGACTGGAATGTCAATTACCAACACTGGTAAAAGCGTTACGTTTAAAGACATTACGGTTTTCAGAATTAATTCGTTTTTTTAAACTTTGATTTACCAATATATATCATTTTTTGTCGCTTTTGTACAACTACGGCGGGGTATCTGCTATTTTAATCATAACTGCTCAACTGGAATGTTTCTAATAACAAAAGTATTCCAGGTCTTATTGACATTATTCTACACATAAAAACAGCAATTTCATACTTTTTGTTATTAAAAAATTACTATATTTACAAGATTAGTGTAGTTATTTAAGCACAGGTGATAAATTATAAGTTGAATAATTGTCTGTCTTCATTACTTTGAATTTGGTCAGTAAATGTCTCTCACCAGAATAAATTCTATTTTTTCGTCGTTTTATTTTATTTTTCTTTTTTTTTAGTTATTTAATTTAGAAACAAAACTACTCGACCTTGTCGGTCATCATACGGTTTTATCTTTTTTTTTCTCGTGCAAAAAGCTTTTTCGGCCGTTTCGTGTTTGCAGAATGCTATGGAATGCTAATCAAAGGGGCCACGAACTCTGTAGGTAGCATTTTTTCACAACTTAAACCATGAGTGCGAGCAGACATACTATGCAGTGGCGGCTCAACGTTTGGCCTAGTTAATATAAATGTCTATTAAATTCTAAAATTGGGATAAATACCCTGGTGAATGAATGAATGATTTCATGATGTATTTATGTTTAGTAAAATTTAAATTGCAAAGTGGATGATAAAATAGCTCTGAATTTTTGATTGATTTATAAGGTCAGGTGGAAATTGAATTGTGTAATGAAAAATGAAAATGACATTTTATTTTGATTTACTTATGTCTTTAACATATTCTTAGATTTTTCTAAAATACAGTTTAGTTATAAGCTAAACATAAACGGCACAAAGCAATTTATTAAAAAAATATACCTTTTTGGTTTTTATCAAACTCGAGCTATTCCCATCTGTACAGATTTTTAAAATCGATAGGAATTGCAGTCTTCTGCAACTTGCAACCGAGCCGAGCGATGACTTAAAACTGGAGACATGAGGATTATTATAACACAAGCAGGATGGGTTGAAGCAAAAAACCTGATTGCAGATGTTTTCATTGAACCGGTGTATGTCGCTTTAAAAAATATTTTGAAAAGGATTATTTTAAAAAATAAAATAAAAAATAAATAAATAAATTTATTTTTAGATATCACTGCTAGAAAACAAGACATTTCATTGCTTATAACAACAACAAAGTAATTAATAATATAACTGGCACGAAAAACCTTGAAAATTCTCCTGTACGCAGTTATAAAAACGATGTTATTAATTCTAAACTGACATCTTTTGTCCTTTTTTGTGTGTTTCATTCAATAATATTACAGCGTCATTGATGTTGTTGAGTTCGTCCTTCAGCGAACTCCATATATTTTTTGTGCAGTCGTTTTGATTCGCTTTCATCCTAGGTCTTCTCATCAAAAGCAACTGAGGTTGGTAGTTGTTAGCTGACCCCTATTTGTAATCAGAGACAGTTTTGTCGTCTGCAGCAGGTTGCCGGCAATAAATTTTGTGGCCGACCAAGATGGATGCAATTGGCAGATGGTGGAGTATAACACTGAGAATGCTATTGAATAACAGTGATTGTATAAGTTTAGATGCTAGTTCTTATGGGAATGGAAGTCCGAAAATCTTGTTTACAAAAATTGTGGTTGACATATGCCAATACAATTTTGAGTTCTTTTATTCGGATTTTTTATGGGATACTGTGGGGAAGTGTAATATTATTTTTGACATATTCGTACGCAAAATCGTGAGTTTAATTTTTTCTTGAAGATTGAATGTGTAACTTATCATTATATATTTATGGCGATAGTGATAGCAGGAGAACTTAGTGTTTAAGGGTGGATGTAAGTGAGAAATTTAATTATGCAAAGGAACTAGGCAAAACTTTAGAATGCAAGAGAAATTGATTATGTCAGTTAACGTTTGACACGATGGTGTTAGTAATTCCAGGTGGTCGAGTCGACGATGAAACTGATTAAACCTTTTGTTTACAGCGATTATCGGCTATGAGCATCTTTTGGTTCTTTTTAGACCTGTGATTTGTGATCGCGTGAACTTATTAGCGGTTTTATATAATTTGGTTTTACATAATGTTTTAAAGAATGATTGATTCTAAACTGCTTATGCCAAAGAGTGCGGTGTTAAATTGACTTAAAACCGGAATAGGTTCGTCTTTTCAGCTTAGATAACTAACCACAAATTTTTTATTTACATTTACAAGGTTAAATGGTAAAGTTGAGCCATTGCCAATTTAACACGTGGTACTATTGACGTCATGTAAAAACTTTTGCAGTTTAAGTGCTTTGAACAAGTCATGCACATGCACTTAGTACTTTTATTTATTGTATTAAAACAGATTACTGCTACACGAACCTCGATAAAACAGAAACTTCGAATTAAGACGACTCTGGAATGTTGTTATCTTTTTCTTTTAACCTGTACCGGCAGGCTGATACGAAGCCACATGAAGATCAGTAATCAAGTGAACCATTAACGAGTGTCACAGCATTCAGTCTTCACTCGTTTAATCGTTGACAGATTTAGGGTTAGAGAATTGAATGGGAAATTTTGCATAATAATACCTTGTGTCCCCCAAAAGGCCAAAACTAAGCAAGACTTTAGCGAGATTATTGTTTGACCTTTATTTTTTTCTTAATCTGGCTTATCACAACCTGGAAAGTTTTCATTGATCAACTAGAAATGCCATTGCGTTTGCATTGATCCACGAGAAAAACAAAGGTCTCATGGGTCACCAAATAATGAAGTCCTGGAATTGTGGGAATGCTGGAGATATTGAGCTGGCTTAAAAGGTCAGTTTGGTGCACAGGTCTTGCTGCAATAAGGCGTATGGATTTATTTTACATTTCTATAATCTTTAAGGAAAAGCTCATAAACCAGGACTCAATTTTAAAAATTGCTCGTATTGCGGAAAGCTAACTGGCAAGTAAAATCTTATTTCCCAACTGAATCCAAGGCATGGCTGATAAAGGCGGTCTAAAGATCAGGGGGCTAGATTAGGTAATAACCCGCTCGTTACGTGCGGGAACCATAGGTTTTAGTTACGAAGTTACGATGAATTTAATTTCTCATTTTTTGATAATAATTCACGAAATATTTTTTTAGTTATGGGGCATTTAAAGGTGTCAGTTCACAGACTAAAGTTACAGTTAAATTATGAACTGATGACTTCACATTATCGCGATGGTGACAGTCGTATTTACCTATCGACAACATAGTGTGTAAACTCGCACGTGTGGATTCACCGTCACACGATTAAAATATTAAATCCTACAGTTAGACTGAGGCATTTGTCAGCTTGTCATTAGTTAATATTGAGATCATGGACTTTTTTCTTTTTTTTTTAAAAATATTTTATAAATTGAATTTTTTTTTTAGAATGTATGGGAAGATATTTAAGAGGGTTGATGTCTGGCAACAACTAAGCAACAACGAACAAAAACTAGGTTTTTTCATTAGTTATTGATTTGCAATTTCGAAAATACGACGAAGTCATTCAAGTTGTATATATGATTATATATGATATGTATTTGATTAAGATGAGTTTTATTAGCATCGCAAAAAAAATTTAATATGTTTTTGAAATGTTTTAAATTTTTATCGTGAAATATTTGCTATGTATTAAAGCTTACAGACTATAAATGAATTTTTAACTTTTTTTCTTTTTTTTCTTGATCGTTTTTGTAGAATTAAAGCAGTTTCTTGTAGCTATTATAAAAAGGTATATACTATGATCTTACTTAAAGGATTGGGGAAAATGAGACTCTGGTTCCAAATCCATTTGTTAAGTGGTGCCTGCTCTTCACCATCAGGGAGATTGACAAAATCATGAAAATTCATGTTGGCACAGGTGTAATAGTAATGGGAGATTATATTTTTTTCTTCAAATATAAACCACTTGGCTAATTGAGTCTTGCACCAATTGTTGTTTATATAGTGTAGTAAGACAGGTCAACGAGGTTAATCTATAATATTGTATTTATTTATTTATTTATTTATTTATTTATTTATTTATTATGATATAAATTTTTTTGTATTGTGGTTACATTAACAAGTTTCAAATATAGGATAGAATGCGATTATATTGATTCTACGGAATAATGTAGCAATCACTAAACAGACATTGGATCGTTTCTATACACATCTAAATACCCAAGTGTATTTTATAGGTTGTAACTTTGCTACTGGTTTAACCTGGGAACACTTCACCTGATTGCTCTGAGATGGTAAATTGGGTTAGTTGTGCAAACAATCGAGTTAAGTAAACTACTTTTTTAAGTCATTCGTATAATTTATTTAAAACTTATAGGTTTTAAGTCGAGAAAGGGTTCAATGTACGGAACATTAAACATTAAAATTTTGATCTGCTCATCGCCATCTGCGCACAGCAATCAAACCTTACGTACATAGTCCCTGCTCGTTGTTGTGAACATGCAAAAAACCTGGAATATTTTTTTAAAAAAGAAATAAGATTAAGTAGTGGTAGAAATTTTAATTTTTTTAATGAGGCACCGATACGTTGATGCAAACCCCAATGAGAAAAAAGTGTTGTGCATCCAGATTGAAACTCTGATGTCGTTCTCGCTCTAAACATTTTATGTCGGTTATAAAATAGGTACTTATCCTTTGCATTGTTATATATAGGTGTAGTGATAGGAGCAAAGAACACAAAAGTCAGACACGTATACCGAGAGAAATTTCATTGCTTCAAGACATTTGAAATGAGAAGGGAGGAGCAGGGGCAGAAAAATCTCATCTCTTGAGGGTGACCGTGCAAAGGGAATAAGAGCTCTCACAATGACCAAGTCCATAAGTCGGCCTTCATTTTTCTTTGAGTGTAAACTTATTGTTATATATGAAGACTATCAGGTATGGTATAGTGCGTCCTCTCTTGCCTTCATATTGAGCAACGAACTCTTATCATTGTAGCACAAGGCGCAGTAACTCGAGTCATCTATTATGGAGGAAGATGACAGTTTTATTTCGCTCGCAGATATTTGGATGGCAAACAATTAATCTTAAAGGCTCAGGTATATAAGTTGTTCTAAGCTAAGTCTATAAAAGATATTGTAAAAAGAAGGTGTAGGGTGTAGTGGAGGAAAAATGGGGAGAAAGCATGCAATGTGTTGTGACACTTTTTCAATAAACTTTTTCTTATCACAAACCCAAGTTTTTGCAGCAGCTTGAGTAGAAATTTTCCAATAATAAGTTTTATATACTGTATGGTTATATTTTCCCTATTTTTTAAGATATGGTTTTATTATTCTATTTCTGAGTTCAATTTTATTATGAGAACTTTAATTTATGCGAATTTACATCAGTAAATGTGTGAACTTATTAGTCAAACAATATGGCGGCGATGATTTTTTTGATGAGGTTATGTTTTGGGGCGTTTGTAATTATTAGCTGGGGAATGATGTAAATATTTAGTTTTGTACATAGTATTAATAGGGTTTCTTTGGAATTGAACTCATTTATATTATTGAGAGAACGGGAAGGCGGTTGAGGGAGGGGGGAATCAAGTTTAAATTAAAAAATTTGAAATGAGATTATTCCGCAAAGAAATATTAATTAAATGGGAGTGAGTTTAATTATTTTAAAAAAAAAAAATTTAGAATGGAAAAAAAAGTAACAAAAATGATGTCAACATTAAATGAAAGTCATCTTCGACTCTGCTCTTTCTTTGATATCAAACGATATGAAATGTAAATAAGTTTGTTAATGGGATGATTCAATTGTATGAAATTTGTTCAATCCGGTTAGTTAAGTTAAAGTCACAGTTAATCGGATAGGAGATGTCTTTTAGTGTGACTTGATACACTGACGTTTCACCTTATCAGTGGCAACCAGATTGTGAGTTTGAATTTAGTCTGTTTGCATTTGCGGCTGGGCAGAGGAGAAAATGTGCGGTTTAAAATTCATTTGCCCCTTGATTGGATTGCTTGTTCAGCTCTTCGATCGAAGAGTAAATCGTGGTTGCTTTCAGTTACTAGTTTCGTTTCATCACGAAAAAAAATACAAAAAAGACGTATTTCTTCCATTTAACAGTGAAAAAATAAAAGTGAAAAAAAACACATACTTTAAAAGGAGGAGATACAACGCGAAGGATAAATTTTCTCTTTTGTCGCTGTTATTTTCTTTTTTAAACCGTTAATCGATAAAACACGGCAAGGATGATGGGGTGGGCTCTGAATCTTGGATAATTGTAGGAGAGAAATGAGACCTTGGTATAAGGACGTTTTACAATGTTGTTATTGCAACCTACTGACACCTCATTAACACGACTGGAATTGGCAACGAGGATCGAAAAGACAACAACAGACTCGTTCTAACGAACGTTGCGGTCGCTCATCATTGTGAAGCGTGTAAACCGTGCTTCAAGTGCTGGATGTGATGGCGAAGAAACGGTGCAATTTGAAATGTACAATGGGGAAAGAAAAAGCGGATATGGGGTTCATTAAAGTGTGGTTTTCAAATGATGTGGGGGTTGTAGTAGACAGTTAATCAATATTTAATTATTGTATTTTTTTTTGGCCTGCAGGGAGGGTTGTTGGGGATTGGAAAGTGTTTGGTGGAGGTGTTATCAGATGGTTTTTTTTTTTTAGCTTTTGGTGACACTTGTAATTTTGCACCTGAATGTGAAGAGAAGAATTGTGGGAGGTGTTATACGTGTGCAATGTCAAGATGTAAGTGAATTCTAAATTGGTGAGTAGTGTGGGTGTGTCTGTAGTTTTAATAAATCAAGAATGTTGTAATTAGTTTAGGTTACGAGACACACCCCGATTTTTTCAAATTGATTAACAAATACGTTTGGGTAATTGACGTTTCTGAACTGAAATCAATGAAGTCGTTTATTATGATTAATTTGAGCCTGATAATTTGTATGTTTGCTTGTAAAAAAATTGTTAGAATTGGAAAAACACATTCTCGATTGACTGGTCAGGTGTAGTCATATGATTCTCTAGGTTTTTCTAATTCAACCAGAAGCAATAAATCGTATAGGTTTGTTGAGGTGATCAAAATGGTAACTAGGGAAATAAAGAAGGAATATTTTCAAGTACCCGATAGTTAAAAACACTAAACGTTCTTTTTTATTTCTTCTTTTTATAAACTAACATTTATTTTTCTTTTCGCCATTCATAAAAACTTAACAAAAAAGAAAACACAAACCTCTTTGTCTCAGCATGTTTTAAAATTACATTTCATCTTTTCTTTTTGTTTGCTATAAGGCTTTAAAAAGTTTTTTTTGGTGACAAGTTTTTTTAACACTGCAGTTTTATTTTTTTTTTTCCGACAAATGTCGAGTTGGTGAGAGAGCAAAAAAAATAAATAGTAATTTTTAGAAACATTGAATTTTTTTGCAAAATTTATTTAATGTGGCAGTAATAAACCGTGAATTTGTAGGTTAAGTTAATATTTATAAGATGCAGAGATGATATAATCCTACAGCGGGGTTAGTCTTATGTAAGTGAGTGCTTGGTGTGAAGGCAGAGACCAGAATTACCAAGAGTTGCTGCGATGTGGAAGATGCATCCATGCATTGCAGAAAAGCAGAGTTTTCTGATGAATTCCACATTGCCATCATAAAGTTGTGAAGATTTCATGGCAACTAAATGCAATGCAACATTTTAAGGCATGTAGGAATTGGACTTGCTTACAGTGATGGACGATGATGACATGGGAGGCGACAATAAGTGAAAATATAAAATATTTTTAAAAATATTGTAACAAAAAATGATCCGCCGTTCATTCACGATTTGTCTAATGAAATGTTGATATAAACATAAAAATGAAATAATTTACATATTTTTTTATAAAATTTGATAGTTAATGATCATTTTTCTTGTTAGATAAAGTCATTAGGCGATGTGAGCGATGGCTAATATGATAATCGTGTTAATCCTAATCCCTCTGCGGGTTGTGCAATTGACGTGCTCGTTTTCTGCACTGCTGCCTCTTGTAATTTTAATGCTTTTCTCTCTGAGCTCAAAGTAGGCACCGCTGACGAGAAATCTGCCTCTTGGGAAAATCGGAGTAAACCGCAATATACGCCCATCAAGTTTCAGTTTTCCTACACTGGACAACCAGATTATCGCAGTTGGGGTTCGTGCAAATTTTCTGACCTCATTAGCGAGGTTTGTTTGAACAAGCTTTATGTATTGTGTATTTATTTTATTTGTCTACTGTCATTTTTAAAGTCATTATAGGAACATTCGAAAGTCGTAGTATTTAGTTTCAGTTTCTTCAATTTCTTGTTTCTGTTTTTCAAAGTTATGAGCACACAATATACAAGCAACAAATTAAACAGAATAATTTGTGACATTTCAACATTTGTAAATCAGTAAAACATAAAAAATTTGGTGCATATTTCAAATTTGTTATTACTTTTGATTGAAAATTAAATAAATAATATTGTGTATTGACGAGAACTTTAATTTGTTTACGTATTGGAAAAAATCTTATATTTGCTTAGGATTCCTTAGGGTGGAATATTTTATTTTCTTGGATGCAGTTTTATTGACTTTAATTTTAAAGTGCTGTAGGGGAACATAAAAATGTAAATCTAATTTTAACCGTATTATTCAAACCAAGTTGTACTTTTCAAGTTTAATAATGTAGGGTACTTGATAAGGTATAGATAAGTTATATTACATCTCGAGTTTGGTTTGTTCTTCTGTTTTCCAAAAGAAATGCTTCAAACTGAATCATGGGTCATTGGCAGCAGACTTGTTTTAATGATACCATTTGGTTAGGCTTTTTCTCCCAACGATGACGCGTGAACTTTGTTTACTCTTCAGAAAACCAATCATTTGCAGGTGAGGTTAATTTAATTTGGAACTAACAAACCATAAAACAAAAAAATTTATGTACATTTTATAGCTGATCAATTTTAACATTTTTGATATTTTTGGCTCAACGATGATAGCAAAACATTATTAGTAGAGATTTCAAAAGATTTTTAATATATTTTAAGTTATAACTTGTTTTTGGATTACTTTTCTGTCGTGTATGTAAGATACGAATCTTCGTTTGAAGTTTTCAGGCCAGAGGTTTAGAAATTGGATCTTGTAAAAAGAGCACGAGTACAATTTGCAAAATCAATTGCACATCCTATTCTCCCTTCCTTATCCTTTTGCACATTTCACGTGCATGGTTGTGACGATTGGGTCTTTTTTTGCATCGTCATCTCGTCAAAGAGATGCAGCCGAATACTAACAATTTCTATTGAGTAGGAGAATTTGTATTTTTTTTTTTTTTTTTTTTAGCGTTTTGTACAAAAACTGCCAATACTTTATTGAACAATTGGAGACCAACTATTGAGTTACTGACTGTTCAAAAAAAAAAAAAAAAATTAATAGTAGTTTGAATTTCAGACGTTAAATTTTCTCATGTAATTGGCATGATGTAAATTTTTAATGTTTCTGTCTGGTGACTTTAGTTCAAAATTCAGGCAATTGAGTCAACTATTTAAATTGCTTTAGGGCAATGTCGTGTAGAGACAGCTAATTTGATTTTAGTTCTATTTAATTGTCGAAATGCTGCCATGTTAACCCCAGCTGTTGCTGAAATTTGATTTTTATTGCATATTGTGCTAGAGTGACACCTAAGTAATTAATAAATGAACCGATAGAAAAGTTCGTGTCCCTGGAGATGAATATTTTTTATCGGACTACTTGAACAACATTCATTTATTTATTTATTCATTCTGTTTTTAGCATGAACAATTTTTTATACTAGTCTTTTAAATATTAATGTTAAATAAAGTTTTGTAGGTTAGAGCCTATTCTTACTATCTTTTTTTTGTATGTAATTATTTTAGTGTTATTGACTACTTTTGACAGTGGTAAATTAACTTTTTTATGGTTACGGATTTTTAATCTTTCTGATTAACTTGGAAAATCTGATTGTTACAGAATTACAGACTTAATTCCATTATTTTGTCTCTCTCAATGTAAACAAATTCCTTAGCAAGAATTAAAATTAAGTATTTTGCTTTCTAGTATCTAAAAATGAAAGAAGTGCCGGTAATTTATTATGCACGATACAATAAAGTAGTAAGAAAAATCTGCTTAATCTTTTCAGTTCGTTTATTGCAAAACATGTAAAAAAAGTTAACACAAAAGATAAGGTAAGGTGGAAAGGGTTATGCAATGTAATAATCTTTTAATTCCCTTATGCAAAGACAATTTTTTTCGGTATTTAACAAAAAAAGACAGAAAGAAAGTATTTTAATAAATTTTAATGAATGATTTTTTTTGTTAAGTTGGGAGACGGGGTACGGTAGGGAAGTAATTGGTGATGGTGGTTTCTCTTTGTGGTAACAGTATTATTGCATTAATGTTGCCAGCAATATACCTGCATTTGGAAATAGAAGTGGGCTTATAAAGTCAAGAAAACGAGTGGAATTTGTTTACACGTTTATGTAAATTGCTTGTTTTACATGTAAAACAAGCGATTATTAAAATAAATTATTTTAATAAAGAAAATAACTTATTTTTTGACTACTTATTATTTCCCAAAATGAGAAAAGCTTTCTAGTTTTGAATTTACTAAGTGATATTTACTAAGTGGTTTGGGCATGACGTGAAGAACATTATATCACATGACGTGCTTCTTAATAATGCGGCGGAAGCAGTAACGAGTCATTAGGATGCCTCACATGGAGTTTGATGCTTCCCTACTAAATAACTCTGGTAACTATTTACAATAAGATTTGGAGTTGATAGAATGACAAATCAAATTTGGCAGGCGAAATGCCGAGATAATATTCTCAGGTTAAATGCCATGTTTATATGTTTGCACACTGTTTGTTGTTGTTGTTGCGTTTCTGAATGAATTTATTCGTTTTGAATCTCTTTAGTAATGGAGCTGGGTATTGTAAGTTGACGGCAATTTTGGAAGAGCGATGGGTGTTCTAAACAGATATAAAAGTCAAGAAATAAAATACGTTTCTTTTTGTTGTTGCTGTAAACTGAGAGAATTATAGTGTAAACATTATTTCAATACCGCTTCAGTGCTCTGCAAATCTCCAGTGCTGTTACATTCCTATTCACTACAGATTTTGCAGCAAATGACGATTTTTTTTCTTTTATTACAGAATTTGACGGCAATCGCAGTGTCTTAAAATTGTTTTTTTTTTTTCGAATTGTTTATTCAGTTCAGTAGATAGAAAATATCAATATTAATGTATTTAAAAAAATTATTTTGTGTTTTTTTATTAGCATTTACTCTGAATACATGCCAAAAGCAGCATATATATACTGATGACTCAGCTTGATACACAGCACAAAGATATTTAAAGCAAGTCGCTTTAATATTCGTGTAGTTTTACCACTTGCTTCTATCTGCTTGAAACTGCGGACAGTTAGAAACCCTATTTGAAATCCTCGACTGCTCTTATGGTTTTGATCTGTGGTATTTAATGTGCTCATTAGCATGCTTCCGTGCACGCACCATTTTCTCCTTTCTCTTTCTCAGCAGATGCGGGCTTCTTTGTACTCCAGACCGGTGGTCAAATTGACTCTGACATATCCTTTCACCTAAAACATAAATTGTCATTGGCTCTAATTGCAGTCTGACCGCATTGGTGTTTCTCCTCTTGATGCCAGTAATCTCTTCGTTCCTTGCATCCGTTTTCTCTTGCTTGCACAAAGCGACACGGCCGTGAGGGATATTTGTATGCAGCTTAGAGATTTGCATGACAGGAGCAAAACAGTGAAATGCTTGGCATGTTTATTGATCTGCACCCTGCCTGGGACAGCATGGTCTCTGCAGGTTCTACTGACCTGTAAATAAACAGACCAAGTTCATACAGCGTGTCATATACGAGTGCAACGAGAGAAGTAAATGCAGTTTTTGGCGTTGCCTTGAATTTAAATGTGTATTAGAATAAAAGCGCAATTTCAACTCTGCTTGCTCGTTATAATTATACGTTTTGCACGCTCAAATTTTGACTTAGTTCCTTGATAAATGTTTATTTGTAGTGGTAACGGAGGAGGAATAGAAAGTGGCTTATGGAGATTAAAGTACTTATGCAGTTTTTTTTCTCTGTTGGGGGAAAAAATGCAGTTTTAATTTTATTGTAGTTTAAATTATTTTATTTTCTTTTCCATGTGGCTGAAAATAAGGGATTAGATTGGGCTTCAGGTTTACAGAAAAAAAAGACTTATTTAAAATGATTATACATAGTGAAAGGTATAGTTAATTCTATTAAAAAAAATTTTGATTTGGCTTATTGTGCTTACGGCTGGTCATAATTGCCTGATTTTTAATTACGTTTACAAAGCCACATAGAATATTTTTTCTCTTAATATAAATTAATGTAGGCATTGTCTAATATATGTTAGTGCTCACCATCGAACTGATTCAGAAATGAATGCAAACATTGTGTGATTTCTAGTTAAGAGGGTTGTTTTGGAAGACCTAGTGACCCAGATTGTTCTTTACGGTTTAAGATAATCATGACACATCCGTTACATCATTTACGGTTGCTTTAGTTAAACTATAATGACCACGAGGATAAAGTTACATACTGTATAGGAAAATTTGTGATCGTAGATCAATTGTGTTTAGATTTCAGTATTTGGGTGAAACTCATTAGGTGCATTCAGGAACTAAAACATTTTCATGTTTCAGTCGTTTCCCTCGTTTTGTTTCCTGAAATGTGCCATCATTTTTCCGGAAACGTTTAGATTTATGCCAAGAAACGCGCATGCACGCACGTTTTAAGAAACGCTACAATTTCAGCGTTTCACGAGACACGAGTTGTGTTTTACACTTGCGCACTCGTCTGCGCAGCATCTAACTCTACTGTTGTAGAGTTAGATCGGCACCATTTGTTTTAGACGTCACATGACTGCTTCAAGTCATGTGATAGAAGGTAAAACGAAGCTAAAACTTGCCTAAAACTTAGCTAAAACGTGCCTCAGATTTTCACACTCAGAATTATACACAAAACATACCCAAAACACAGACCACTCTCAAAACTCGTTTTTGACGAGTTTTAGTTCCTGAATGCACCTATTCAGAATTATACACAAAACATACACAAAACACACACAAAACTAACCACACGCAAAACTCGTTTTTGATGAGTTTTAGTTCCTGAATGCACCTAGTGCAAGGCATTGCACACTAAAATCCATAATAACATTTGTAATTGTAATTGTGTTATACAACTTTACAACAAAAATAAAAATTTAACCATCATTTTTCATACAGCTTGTTTCCATGGTGCTGTCATGAATTCCTAAGTTTAGATTTACTTTATTTAACTCAGTACTTGTGTTGATGACGTGAAATGTGATTAATATTTAATAGAATTTTGTATTTGTTTGACTTTAATTTAAAGTTAGTGTAGGAACTATGAAGGAGGAAAGTGCTAATGAAAAATATAATCACGGTTTCATAGTTATTAAAGGTTTGTTTTAAAGTGAAGACAGTTTCCAATTCATACTCGAAATCTAATTAAGTTTTGATATACTCGATATACTTTTCTGGGCTCCAATTACTTTTTGTCATCATCATCATTCTTGTAGTGGTTTGAACTTAAAAAATAAAGTGCAAAGAATTTTTTTTTATTACATCATCAAGTTATACTGTATAACGATGATGAATTCATGCTTAAAAAGTGGTCTGTTGAAACTTTCACAGCATCTTTTCATATCTGCATTCTGGATAAACAAAAGAGACATGTGAAACATTGACATCATAAATTTATTTTCAAGTGAGCTTGTGATTCCACATTTTTCGCTTGAAACTTCATTTCGTTTTTATTTGAGAAAATGCCTTAAATTCTTGAGAAATAATTTGGCTTTTTCGCCCCTCTGGCACACCATCTCATTTTAACAATTATTATTGTTATTGATTGATTTAAGTGCGCCATTTGTTCTGTCATAATTCAATGGCAATGCTTTAAGACTTCGAATTCCTCAAACTCAACAAAAACATTTTTTCGTTCTGGCGTTAAGTACCTCATTTGCTACTATGAAATAAATTTTAACATTTCCCAATTGGTAGTTTTATTATTTTGCGGATAATGCGTTGAAAAAGTTTTTTTTAATCACCTTTTATGAATGTTGAATTTAAAATTGGCAAATGTCTGCTGAGGGTGAATGTAATTTGGCACTAAATCTCTGCTTATTCAGGAATTTTGGCTCAATTGATTACACTTTTACCATTTAAATGTGAAATACAGTACTCGGATTTTGTAATTTATGTTTGATTAAGTATTTATTAATGAGGTGAACCATCTTGTGAGGTGTTTAATGTGGTCATTGCTAATCTTGAATTATTAACAACCGCATTGCATTTTAACTTGGTTTTACTCATTATATTCACTATTGAAGTTGGGAGGTTGATGATAAGTCTAATGTGAAAGTTAAAGTGCAAACTTCACTTTCTTATCAGTTCCTGTCAGTAGTGCATTTCTAGTTGACGTTAAATTGGTCTATGTAGATGGGAACGAGAAAAGTGCGAGTGATTCGATTTTTGGTAATACGAGTTTACTTGCCTGTAATGCATTCTGATGACTAACCGTGCCTTGGCTTTTATTCCATTGAAACTTTTAGATTGCAACGATTTGCTTAACAATTTTGAAAAGTTTCTAATTATAAGCTTTAAAACCGGAAACAAATTTTTAAAAAATAAACAATGAACTCGTTATACCGAATGTTTGCAAAATTTCCGAATTTTGTTTTGTTAATGCTTTAGCAACGGATTTTGTCTTACAGATAACAAAATTTATCACCAATATGACCTTCACGGTTTCATGCTATCCCCTTCTTTTGATCGGCTGACTTTCTATTTGCTGGTTTATTAGAATGAGTTGCCAAATTTTTTGTTAGTCCAACAAATCCTGTTCTTACTTTAATTAAAATAAATGTACACGTGCGTGTACACTTCTGATTGTGATATTTAAACCCTCCACACGTAGATTAGCTGGGAAATGAGATTCATGGATTGTGAATTTTTATTGTACTAGTGTCTTTAGTTGAGTACTTGCGACTCCCAGTGGAATCTTTGCTCCCTTGTGTTACTGTTTACTTACTTCGTTATGGGCTAGTGCTCTTAATTAGGTTTCTTGCACCTACAGAGGCCTAAGGGTACGGGGCAATGGCTGTGGTGTCAAGAGTTGAAGTTGCTCTTGATCCCTGAAGACTCGAACCACTCTGTGAGAAAGATAACATCAGGTATCTTCTGATAAGACTCTGACTTGAATTAAGAGTTACTGATAAAACTTTTGCTAAGTTGATCACGTCTATAGAATTTTTCAGGAACGATTTATTGTCTTTTTACCGTCTGTTTTATTGAGAAAACATTTTTGTTTATGTCTTCTAATGTGCAATGTTGTAATGCAATGAAAAACGTGTAAAGAGACAGTTGAGTGTGATCAAGAATCAAGTTTAGGATTCACGAGCCTTGTGGGATGCACTTAAAAGTGAAGAATAATGGCGGTATTTTAAAAAGTAGTTCCTGATGGATAGGGGAATTTTAAAGTAGCGAGCCATTGAAAGTGTAATGACTAAAAGAAAACAGAGAAGAAGAGAACATTTAAGGCTGCAAGACATGCTTCGAGATGGTTGATTTTTTTCTCTTGGCTTGTTGTAATCATCAAGTTGATAGTTTAAAGTTCACTCAAGGGGGTTTGCATCTGGTAATGAAGGTGGGTTTCATTGTGAGATCCATAAAACTGAAGAGTGGATGAAATTCATTCACTGCTTTAAATTACTGCTGCCAGAACAGGACGGGTGTCTACAGATAGTTCTAAATTGAAATCAGATTTATTACTTTTTTGACCTCGTCTGTTAATGCGCATTAAATTAAGATAAAAGCGAAGCTAATCTGTTTTCAGTTTAGTTTAGCATTTGAAATTTCGACTGCACAGTCTTTGTTAGACAATTATTTTCTTCGATATTATTTTCTATCTAGACAGTCCGCTTACTTTTTGAGCAATTAAACGTTTGAATGGCATCCTTTTGGGTGTTGACTGTTGTTGTTAAACTAGCTACAGCGACGGGTAATTGGCGATGTCGTGAGAAAAGCCGTAATTGTGTTGCTTTAATACATTTTTATTCTTTTTCTCTTTTTCCTCGGTTCACAAAGACAAATTTAATGGAAGACTTAACGAACAGCAAGTTGCACGGTTTGGTTTCCTGCGGTTTGGGAGTTTGAGTCAAAGTGATGTATAGGTTAGGAGGTAGATTTTTGTTTTGCGGTGGCAGATGTTGATTAGGCTGAAAAGATGTTTCACAGGTCACTAGTTCTACCTACTTACATTGTATGAGACGTTAGGATAGTTGTAACTTATTCTTTTTTCCAGAGCCAAATGTCAAGTTTAGCTTCAATCGAAATGCATAGACTAGGTTCTGTATATATTGGATCTTGGCGTCAGCTGCGTATCTCTGGAGACTTGCTTGCCCCCTTCTTTTTCCAAGTGCTCTTCTCTGCTCTACGGTGCATTGGTGGCCTGCTCCAGAGATGGTTTTATATTCCATAGGGGTGGAGGAGGGAAAACCCACACAAGACTTGCGTCGAATACACTTGTGGGAACAAAAGAAAAGTTGAAGAAGCACAACTTCATGCTTTGACTATACATGAGACTCATTGCTTTAAATATATTACTGGATTTATTATTATTATTATTACTATTATTATGATTATAGCAGTCCAACTCATGTCAAATATACGACAAATGTCAGGAAATTAATTTTTTATCGCTCTGTAATATCCACGGGTAAATTTAGTCTAAAATCTTTAAGTCTTTTGAGTGATGTTGGTCTGCAATGATGTGCACGGTTTGAACATATAGAACACACTAGTGACTTTATTCTACACTTGAACCCAAAAAGGGGGTTTTACATCAATAAAAAGTAAAATAATATATAAATAAATTTCCAGAAAAAGGGGTTATTGACACTTGCAAAGGTCAAACTGACAATGCAGTCACCTTTGCCCTTTGCCCTGGGCACATAACCAGGTCAACTAAAACGGTTAGTTTTCACACGCGCTAACTTCGCAATGGGGGGGGGGGGTTATTTGTTTTGTTTTGTAAAACCGACATTTTATTTGTAACGTTTACATAAGTTACGATACAGGTAAATTAAAAAACCTAAGGTCTGAAACTTGGCTTAATTCATGTCAATTAGTAATTTGACGATGGATTTTTTTGGGTAGGTGGTCGGTCAATAGGTTTGTTGGGGCTTCTAAAACTTTAAATTTGGCCGTGTACGTTCTCAATTCAGCACGACATACGACCTACGTGCCTACATGAAAAGCGAACAATATACGAGCGTAAGTAAAAAAAATTAAAGAGCAAAGCATTGGTTGTTTGCTTGCTCTGTACGTGGAAATGGCTCGAGGCTATTTTCACGTAGGCCACAACTTTTCTTACGTACGGAATTGAGAACAAGGCATTCACGAGGCTATAGATTAAATAGTCAATATGTGGTTATTGTATCAATATTGACAACATGCTAGCTAAATAGTGTTTGAGTAGTAACATCTTGCTTTTATTTTGCTATGTCAACCTTTTCAAGTCTTAATCTTTTTGTTTTTGGTAAGTGAGATAACATTAAGCGAAACGAAACTCTAGAAATGGCACAATATGGTTTTTTGAATATATAATTATTTTCAGCTCTGATCAATTGTGTTTTATTACCACGGTGATTTTATTTTAACTGGTACTTTGCTGTTAACTATGTGGACTTTGTATGAGAAAAGCAGCTGGTGTTTGAGGTAGCGTTGTCAGAGGTTAAGTGTACACTTACATTACGTATAGATCTTTTGTGGAGCTTTGAGCTTGTTTTAAGCCATATCCAATACGATGTTCAACTGGTACACTCATGATTGTGTCATTGATATAGTGATGTATGTCATCAAAAATTTACAATAGCAATTAATTTTATTTAAAAAAATTAAACGTTTAAAACAAATATTTGTTTGGATTAGTTTTAATCAACTGTGTACATCTTGGACTACACGTAATGACATTAAGAAGTTACAATAAATTGTACTGAATAATCCCGCGGTTATTTGACGTTGAAAAATGAATATAAAGTTTTCTTATTTTATTTTATGTGTCCAGAATTAAGGTTATAAATCATTTATAGTAGTTTTTTTGAAGACTTATGGAAAGATTTCTGTGTATAAACTGCATCTTATATCAGTAGGTTTTTTTTTTAGTTTAATGTTTCATTCTTGTCTGATGTGTGTGTGCTATACTTAAAAGAGAGGAAAGCTTTTAAAGGAATGAAATAAATAATCCTTTTATTAGAGATGAAAGTTGCGCTTCTTCTTTGAAAAAGGTTGAGTGGGGTATACTATGGATTTGGAAGTTACCATTATTTTACTTGGCTTGCATTTTTCTTTTACATCTTTTTCTGTATTATATGGGTAACTGAAGTAGTAAAGTACAGAAACTGAACATAAAAGTACTTCGACTACATATTTATAAATAAAAGGAAATATAAATTCATGAAAAAAAAAATTTGGAAAGAAAATTTCTGATCTAATAGAAAATTAGGATTGGTCGATTTTTTAGTCAGCTATATTGTGTTTACACGCTTGTTTTTTTATTGGTTTTTGCTTTTCGAACTTTTATTGCCCTATTAACAGTGTTTTAACTTTTATATGCGAATCAAGATAATTTTTGCCGCTAATTTGCGATGATAGCTTTTCCCAGTAGAAAAATTTGGTTATTAAATTAGCACGTTAATTGATTTATGATTTTTTAAATTTTATTTTATCTGTCAGAGCCGCACAAATTATGTATAACTCTTGTATACATGCAGTTCAAAACGCTGAAATCGACTATTGTTTAAAAAATTGGGATACAGGTACTGCGTGTCAAACGTTTCGGGTTTCAAAGGGTTAAAGTATTGCGCGATCAATTTATTGTGAAGTATAGTTTTCATGAGTAAAATTGAATTGAAAATAATCATAACGCAAGGAAGGGACCAAAGGAAGAAAGAGAAACTCTTGTGGCTGACACCCATAAACGTCAAGTGCACCGAAAGGATATATTTCACCTTTCATCGTTTATTACTCTATAAAAACAGGCAGATCTGTGAGATGTGAACATTTTCAGATATCTGCGAGACTGCCTTTATAGGCCAACAGCTTGAAAAATAACGTTTGCCAGAAGATTCTCTTTATTTCCATTCAATACTGTGAAGAATTAGGTTGACTTTTGAATATTTTTTGTTGAAGATTAAATGGTTAGTCATGTGTGCTTAGTCTGATGTAAATTCTTCTGAAATTCAAAACAGATATTCTTTATGGAGTTATAAAATGAGGGGAGGGCGAAATAAATTTAAATGTTAAATTTTACATGACCCCACGTCTTTTTTCCTTTTTTTGGGGGGGGGAGGGGGCTGATGTGGGTCATTATATATTCCTCTTTGGAAATTAATTTCGGCTAATAAAATGGGGTCTAGCACCCTCGTCTTTGTGTGATTGAGGTGAGTCAACTATGCGGATGAAATGAGTGTGTGAAAGGGCCAGATCGTAGTGATTGTAATTTTGAGTCGATCGATCGTGTTGTGATGTCCATGGAAATCAATTGGTGGTTGGCAGGAAAGCGAGGTCAGGGTTAAATCATGATGGTTGCTGGGGGCTTTTAACACATTGCTGGAATAAGTGGCAAGAGAAAAGAAGTGTTGAAGTCCCAAATGTATCATCAAACTGACGTCAGACAAGTGTGAAGCAAAGCGTGTTGGCAGCAGCAAAGTGTTGGCGATTCAATTAGGCTTCTCTCGCTTTAAATTGTGGTCGTAAAAGTTACCACCCACTCAGCCAAGCAGTCAGCCACTTTGCTATGTGCCCTCAGCCGCAATTAACGGATGGCTTGTCTGCTCAATCCAACGATGACAAAGAATCTGATATTTTGGTAGTCTAAGTTATTGTTTAGGAAAATCCTGCCGCATAATTTAAGTTTTTTTTTTTTCTCAAAAGATTAGATAGGTAGGGAATTTTTTTTGGAGTAAAATAGTATTATTTGGTTTGAAAAATGACTTTTAGAAACGAGCTAAATGAAGATCGAAAAAATGCAATCGATGCTATTTAGAAAAAGAACAAAAAAAATAATGCTGTTATTAATTGTTTTTTTCTTTACAAATACAAGATTTAACGATTGGTTAAAGGACAAGAAAAACATCTTTAATTGAAGTCATATTTTGAGGATGAAAAAAGGCAATTAAGAGAAAGCTGTATATCTTGATTTTTTTCTTGTAGCTGTCAACTAAACTAAACTCAAGTTATTAGTCTATTTGCTATATACTATAAATAGCATAATATTAATGCTAATAATTAAAGATTTTCTAAAATCATTTCTAAAATCTGCATTGTGATTTTTGCAAATTTTAATGGTTCAATTGTTCACTTTATTTGTTTTAATTATATATTTAAAAGGGGGATTCGTTTTCATGTGCTTCTGTTTTATTTATTTTTGTAGATTAGTGTGTCAGGTATTTATCGGTTAAATTTCTTGTGTTTCAATTAGGAGATAAACTCAAATATTTATAGCGTGAAGCTGTTTGAAATTGGTTCTAGTTTTGAATGCATTAAATGTGTGTTTAATGAAATTAGTTGATTGGTAAGGTATAAGGAGGAACTTAGAAAACATGTTTGAAATGGTATTAAGTCCAGAATATATTGATTAAAAGGTAATCAATAATAAGTGAAGAGCGGTTTTTTTTCTGGGCTTGGTAATTGCAAATAAAACTTATAGTAACGTTGTTCTAACAAAAATAGCATTATTCAAACAGTAGGTGATTTTGAAAACATGTTTTTATCGTGTTTTCTGTTTAAACCTGAAGTGTGTGTGTTTTCTTTCATAATCTTAGCTATTTTACACCTGGTTCATATTCAAAACTAAAGAAACTCTTAAAACTTTTTCAAATATATTTCCATAATATTTTGTAGCTATTATATTAGATGAAGAAATTAGTTTTTTAAGCTTAAAGATGAGTATTCGCTATTATTTCTATTATTACACAGAAGCAGCATTAGGCTTGGCCTGTACTTGGTATGGGTGGTTTATTGGGAATCTCGGTTATTTCTCATCTTTGTCTGATTTTAGTACTGTTTCTATGACAAGAACATCTGCCGTCTGCCTGCAACTGGGTTTTTGTTGTCTTTCTAGTTCTTTGTTGTAGTCTCGCAGAAAACACATCCAGCTTCTGGAGTTAGACTGTAAAGGTGCATTTTCATTTGCGAAAAATGCCATTTCTCGCGCTCATTTTTCAACAATCGCTTGGCAAAAATTGCACCTTGTTCATTTTCATGCAAAGCTAGACTTGCACAAAGGTGGGCGATTGTTGGCGCGATTCTGTCAAATCTGGCTTTGCTCACAAAATCGGGCCTAAAATCGCACCATGTGACAATCCGGATCGGTTTGTGCCAGGCATTTGAACAGGCTCCATCCACAATTGCAAATGGCGCTGATTTTTTTCTCCTACCTGAATTTTCAATCTTGATCAATCAATGCCATCCACATATAGAAAAGCCAAAAAATAATAAATTCAGCAATATTTGATGCTAAACATTTCAAACTAATGAATATTTCATGAGATGGCAACTAATTTTTACAAAATTTTTTTAAAGCAAGAAGTGGTCCTTTTTGCTCTAATGAAAATACTCAAGCCAGAGCTTGATTTTTAGAGCGGTGCAATTGTTGGCGTTTCTTTGTACTGTCACGCGATTTTTAAAAATGAGCGCGAGAAATGAAATTTCTCGCGCTCATTTTTCAACAATCGCGTGACAAAAATGGCACGCTTGTTCATTTTCATGCAAGCTAGACTTGCAAAGGCGCACGTTTGTTGGCGCGATTCTTTTTCTCGCGCGCTTCCATCTATTCTAGCTTTGCTCTGAAAATCGCTTAGCGATTTTTGTATTTTTATACCGATTGAACAGGAAATTTTGGGAAAAAAGTATTGTAAATCTTGTTTATGATGCAATAAACAGATAAATTGACGAAATGTTTAAAAAAAAATTAATAAATAAAAACAATATTTTTTTTATTATTTTTTATTTCTTTACTACTTGTTTTTTCTTCTTTAGTAAAAGAAGCCTTTTTCTTTTCCTGTTGGTTTCCATCTTTGTTTGGAAGCAAGAAGTGGCTTTTTTGTGGCTTTAATGAAAATGCTCAAGCGAGAGCATGATTTTAATGCTTAGTTCCCACTTGGCAGAAATTCCAACAGAAAATTTTCTGCTGCAGAAAATTTTAAGTGTAGAAAGCAGCAGTGTTTACAAATTGCCTTCCTTAGCTGGCATCCATTTTTAAATTCTACTTTTCTGCACTTTTTTGCCCAATTTTCAGTCTACAGGTGGAAACCAACGACAGAAAAACATACTTTTCTGCACAGCAGAAAATTTTCTGTCGGAATTTCTGCCAAGCGGGAACCAAGCATTAGCCTAGGTTCCACACAAAAAAAAATCGACGCGATTCCGTTTTGCGTTTTTCCTCAAAATCGTGCTATTTTTAAAATCGAAAATTTTTCTAAGTTCCCACATGCAGCAAAAACACAGAAAAACGTAGAAAAATTTTCAATTTTTAAAATACCACGATTTTGAGACCAAAACGCAAAACGGAATCGCGCGATTTTTTTTTGTGTGAGAACCTAGGCTCAGAGTGGCGCAATTGTTGGCGCGATTTTTATTGTAGCGCAAGAAATTTTCTCGAAAATGCACCTTTACGTTTAACAATACAAATCATGAACCATACGACGTATTTTTATCTAGAGAGTTTTTTCTACAACTAGAAAATAAGCATAAAGCTAGAAATTAAATTTTTTGATTTTTAAAAATTTCATTAAGTTATAAAATCTTCAGTAATGACTTAGCTACTCTATACAACAAGTTAAAAAAATATTATTATTTTATTAAAAAGTTGATTATTAAGAATGCGTTAGCAATTCTTGTATGTTTTCGCACAATAAAAATGGAAAATGATCTGAAAATCCTTTCAATGTGTTCTAATGTTATGTGGCTGTGGGGTGAGGAAAAGGGTAATTAAAATGCAGAAATTATGAAGTGTTCGTGTGTTTGCGTAATTCAAATAATATTTTTTTCAATGATGTCATCTCCTAACTGTTTTGAGGGGTCGATACGTGAATCAAATCAAGTTTCATATGTTTCTGGATGAGGAATTGGACAAGCGCGCAGAACTTGTGAGTCCGCCTTTTCTGGTGTCTTTTGGTGCTTGGTTTTTATATGATGTGTTTTATACGTTTCATCTAAAATGGGTGTAAACTGTAAAGCTGGGCTTATTCTATCTTGTTGTGGCGTTACATAAGATTTTTTGTTGTTGTTGTCCCAGTTGTGGTTTTCGAAAAGTCAATAGTAAGTTTGAGTCTGCCTGCAAATTCAGTTGCTGGGCTACAACAGCAGATGAGTTTAAGTTGGTTAGCAGTAGATGATGTTGCAGTATGTTTATTCCAAATATTATTATTAGAAAGTTCTAATATTAATTTTTGCAACACCATCTACTGCCATAACACTTGCAATTGTTTGCTTTTCTCGCGTTATTTAATCAGTTATTAGTGACATGATTTATTTTTATTTTTAATTAACAAGCGTATTTTTACAAGTTATTTAATATTTATAGCTAATAAGAGAGATATAATTTGAAAAAGTGACTTGTCTTTTGACAAGTTTTACACAAATTATACCTTGTTTCGTTATTTTGCGGAAAAGATCAAAGACCATTCGCTGGAATTAAATAAACTGCATGTTTATTTTTAGTTTTTTAGTTGTCTACATAGAGGTTAATGCTGGATTCTCACTTGCGGTAAAATCGTGCGATTTTATTGCGTTTTGTGGTTTTTTAAAACTTATTTTGCTTAAAATTGCGCTATTTTGAAAACTGAAAATTTTTCTAGGTTCTCACATGCAGCAAAAACACAGAAAAACCTAGAAAAGTTTTCAATTTTAAAAATAGCGCAATTTTGACGTTTGTTTTCCGCGCGGAATTCGCGCGATAATGCGGAAAAATTGCAAGTTAGAACCAAACTTAAGTTGTAGATTACTTAACACTTGGACATGTGTTTAGGAGTACAGTATGTGCATTCGTGATGGTTGTTCTTACTATGAGGAAGGTCTGTGAAATAGAAAAATATCTGAAATTAACATGCATTAAAATATTTGTTTGATAGGTTGAAGATATATAAGATAAGGTGAAAAGAAAATAAAGTGAATAAACTATAATGTAACGCACAATGCATTGTAGCATGGTCCTTCAATAGTAAAGGACCATGATTGCATGTAGGTTTAAAATCAGATGTAAACATGAGTTCTGCTTTAAAATTGATTTTGAAGTAGGAACTAAGAAGTAACATAACTTAAGAAATTATGGCAACTAAAAACGAGATGGAATGAGAAATTGTGTTGTAAAATTATCTTCTCTTTTGCAGCAAATGCAAACATGAAGCACCCACAAGTAGACTTACCTGTTGATACAGATGAGTGTATTATTGAGTTGGTAAAGGAATTTCTAATTTTATGGAATACTACCAGTTTGAGAAAATGCCAAGTAGAATGCATGGATTATTATTATTGCAGATCGTAAAGGTCCAAGGTTGAACTTACTGACCAAAATTCTATGGTTTCACGGTTGAAAATTATGAATAACTGGTTCGAACACGTATTCGGAATTTCAACGCGTTTTTCAAACTTTGATGTCGTTTTTCCTTGGTTCCGGTCGGCACGGCACTTCCATACTATCCGTTGACTCGTAAAATTAACGTATCGCGACGTACGCTGTTCGTCCCTTCTCCACAACACACGGCACAAGAAAACACAATCATTCCAAACAAGAAAACAATGCAGGGGCGTCGTTTATGATTGTACAAGTGGCACAATAACCTCAGATACGATTTTAACGAATGAAAACGAACTTACTGTTTAATAAAATAATATAATACATTGATGCTGACCTGGCACGCGTGCCGCCATCTTGGCGGTTATCAAAATCTTGTCATGTGTCTTCATGACCACATGATCGAGTGGTGATTGATGACAGGTGATGACATAATCTCAAGTCCACCTGTTGTCAATCACTTACAAAATGTCAAAGTGTAGTCTGCTTACATCGAAATGAGAAGCAGACAACACACGGTGATAAAGTCAAATCAAGATTCACAAAGTTACAATCAATAATTTTGATACAACACAATTCGAGTATTCGATATAAACACAGAACTAATTTATATTTCAATACTGCACAAATTATAGACTAAATAATGATTGATAATTCTTACTAACTATCAATTATAATTGGAATATTGTTCCAATGATCACACAATCGCTATTAAACACATTTTACACTCTGATACCCTAAACCCACATACAATGACCAATGTCACAAATGGTCACAACTCAGTAAATTTAGTGTATTTCACGTGAACAAAACGATTTAAGCAATACATGATCACAGTATCAAAAAATAACAAAATGACACAACATGACTAATTAAAGGATATGCATTGGATATTTCAAACACACTAACAGCATTTTTATTTGCGAGAGAATTTCTTGCACTACCAAATAAATCGCAAGGCAGTGCAAAGAAGCGCCAACAATTGTGCCGCTCTAAAAATCAAGCTCTGGCTTGAGCATTTTCATTAGAGCAAAAAAGACCACTTCTCGCTTTCAAAAAATTTTGTAAAAATTAGTCGCCATCTCATGAAATATTCATTAGTTTGAAATGTTTAGCATCAAATATTGCTGAATTTATTATTTTTTGGCTTTCTAGATGTAGATGACATTGATTGATCAAGATTGAAAATTCAGGTGGGGAGAAAAAAATCAGTGCCATTTGCAATTGTGGGTGGAGCCTGTTCAAATGCCAGGCACAAACCGCTTCCTATTGGTTCAGATTGTCACATGACGTAATTTTAGGCGCAATTTTGTGAGCAAAGCTAGACCTGACAAAAGCGCGCGAGAAACAGAATCGCGCCAGCAATCGCACGCCTTTGCAAGTCTAGCTTGCATGAAAATGAAAAAGCGTGCAATTTTTGTCACGCGATTGTTGAAAATTGAGCGCGAGAAATGGCATTTCTGGCAAATGAAAATGCACCTTTGGATGCACCTTGTTGTATTCTTAAAGCTTAAAATAAATGTTTGTATGACATGTCGCGCTCACTTATGGATCACGTAAATTCAAAACCTAATCGGCGCCGGGTTCGGGTTGGCGCGATTGAAATGCTCACACAGAGTCTTATATTCGAAAATAGCTGGTTGTCTAGGGGTTAATCAACTGCAACAGGAAACGTGTTGGGGTTATAGGTGAGGAGAGAGAATCCCTTAGAACAGTCGCCAAATGACTGTTTGGAGCGCAATTGTGTATAACACAATTGCATACGGCGCTGGCACTTGTGATGTACAAGTGATAGCAAAAATGGTCTAACGGTTCAAAACTGTCCACTATCAGCCTAACTACTGTATAGAGGGGATGAAACGTGTGGTTTGTTTTGATGATAATATTCGACTGTCGACTTTTGGGAGCGGGTCCTTTTATAGACTGTCAAAAATCCTGCGCAGTGCACGCAAACTTGTCTCACAAAGGATCCAGGCCTCATCATTTTGGCGGCTGGCAGATGAGGACCAGCCGAAAACTGGTAGAGTCACCATGCTAACCTCCCAAAAGAGGTGTAGCCTGCCACTGCAAAGCGTGCAGATGGTTTACTAATTGCTCACTAATTAACTTCCCAAAATGGGAGAAATAAATAAAACACAGTATTTTTTAATTCAAACGAACACTTATTTATTTCTACTTGCATACAAATACTTTTGTCGAGAATAATTACTACTTAATATTTTAATATCAGGATTCTCCTGAAAAGACCAGGTTTGGTCGCCACAGACAGTTTCTATCTTTTAAAATTACTGGTTTTAGATTTAAATCTAACACAATTTATTGTGATTAGTCGGTTTACATTTACTGTCTACAAAAAATAGTGTGAACAACATGTTACTTTCCTTAAGTAAATTAAATGTGCAAGTTATGTTATGTGAGGTACGTTCAATGTGAACTAACTATTAGGGGTGAAATTAAGGAATGTAGGAAATTAAAGAGGAAAAAATAATGTGTGATGTGGTAATTTATGACTGCAGTGGGTGCCATCACAAATTTTAAAAATGAGATTTTAATTGAAAACAAATTAAGAATTAATTGATAACAATGGCTTTTGCACATAATTGAACATGAACTAGCATACAATATTTTATTCTATATTTGATGTAATGATTTTGTGTATTACCAGAAAGAAGTAAAGGAACACACTTAAAAGAAAAGATTTTGATGGTTTATCTCTGTTGTGGCTGTGAGTTTAGCGCTGCTCTGATTGATCGCGGCGTTTGTTAGAACTAGACTTATAGACATTAGTGTCGTAAAATTAAAATCTTAAACATAAATATTACACTACACAAGTTGTGAGTTTTTTGTGGACAAGGTAAAATGTTATAGTTTTTTATTGTTCGAATTTTTTTTATATTTTTTACTTTAGCAGGGGCCTTGAGCTCTGTGTTTAAGCCATAAAGTGGGACAATGTTTTGTTGACTAACTTTCCATTTACACTAGGTGCGTTCAATTTGATTTAGATAAATTGACTTAACTGCTAAGTTGACTTAAACTCATTACATGAGACGTTTTTGACGTCATAGTTATGGCAAATGACATGCTTAAGGTAATTAATCTCACTTAAGTTGCGTTCAATATTGCCTGAATAAAATTCTTAAGTGTGTAGTTGACTTAAAGTGACAGGATATGATGTATTTGACGTCATATTCATCTAAAACCTCCTACTTTAAACATCTTTACTTAAGTTACCCAATTCGTATCTTAAGTAAAGATGTCTAAAGTAGGAGGTTTTAGATGAATATGACGTCAAATACATCATATCCTGTCACTTTAAGTCAACTACACACTTAAGAATTTTATTCTAAGTTAATTTATCTAAATCAAATTGAACGCACCTATTGAGAACTTGGAAACTAGAAAAAACTTCAGTTGGTTGCGAGGTGACAGATGTTTTTGCTATAGAAACAGTACACAAAAACACATAAGAAGAAATAACTGGGATACTCAGTAGGTCACTCAAGTCTAATGCTGATTAACTCGCGTTCTAATGGGAAACGCGTGATTAATTGTGAAATGTGTTTTCTGTTCTGGCTGATTAGGTGGAAGAATACAAACTGGTTATAACAGTTTAAGTTACTGTAGATATGTCGTAACTAACATAAGTGTCTTACTTTTGAGTGGCTGTTTACAATTACATACTGTCCTTTTTTTTGGTGCCGCATTCGAAAATAGGAAGAAACAAAAACTTAAACTTAAAAAATGCTGCTGTTATATGTACACGTGACTCATCAATGCAGAAAAATGAAGCAGGCGGAAATGATACCTTTCTAATCTCGCTTCCAAAGTTTCTATTTTGGATAAAGTTAGGAATTTTTGTTTACGGTATTGTAAATTTGAATTAAATATTGATTTTTTGAAACTGCTATGTACCGTATTTTGTCGATTAAGGGCCGCGGCGTTTATTACAAATTGCGGCCGAGGGGTGCGGCCGTAATTCGAGGGCAGCATTTAAATCGTTTGTCGTAAATTGCGTTTCATGTACGCAACTTTTTAAAGTTAAAAGCAACTTAAAAAGTTGCGTACATGAAACGAACGTACGTACGTTGCGTTTAGCTATGCAAACGTATTAAAAACGTTTGCATCTACTGTATATACACTCTGTATAGTAGAGAAAAAAACCAATTGTGAAATCACTCTGATAAAAATGACTTCTTCTCTACTACAGAAGTAAATATACAGTACTTGCAAACGTTTTTAATACATTATTTCAAATGTAATGTTTAATACATTACTTCGAAACTGATAAATAAACTTTGAATAACTGCTGCGGCCGTAATTCGAGTGCGGCATTTATTTCGAACTGCAGCCGAGTGGCGCGGCCGTAATTGCCCTTAATCGACAAAATACGGTATATTAATAATAAAGAAGATTCATTATAATGCGTAAAATACTCAAACAAATACATAATGTAAAAGAGCTAAACAAATATACATTTACTGCATGAAATATATAAGTTAGTAGTAGTATTCACTATTTTTATCGGATTTTTTTAGGGCATGAACAATAACAAAGGAATTTTAAGTATTTGTAATTAATAGTTGATGGGCTTAAGGAGCCTTGAGAAATGGCGATATGCTTAATATTAATCGACAGATGGAAACCATTTTTTTATTAGCCATAGAAAGCAAACATGAAAATTATAGCATTTCATGGTTTTTTAAGTTGCCAGCAGACAAAACAGATTCGATCACTATGTTATTACAACCGTAATGCGTGATCCATATACCAAAGTACTTGTTTACAAAGCATGTAAATAAACATATTAAGATAAATACCTACACAATTTGTTGGTTGAGAAATGAAATTTTTATTACTTTTTATATACTTTTTTATGCAAACGGTAAATGTCAACTCTTTGTGTTGTCATATGAAACTTATAAGCTAACTTATTGCTTATCATTGCAATCAAGTGACAAGCGTTTTTCTATTTTTTTTTTTAGATATGGATAAAATGCCTGGTCCCTTGAGACAGAAAAAAAAACTGCAATGTTAAAAAATCAATAAAAATGAGTTTAAAAAAAGCATTTGCTTGGATGGTAAGGTGAAAGTTTTTAACGGCTAGCGAAATTTATAGGTAGTTAAAGGTAATGGAGATTGTAGAAAGATTGTTGATAAGTTAATTATAATAGTTTAGTAGGGGAAGAATTTTATTGACTAGTATTAGCAAGTTAGGAAAATTTGTTGTCACCAATTTACATTTTGCCATAAAGCGTATGGAAGTAGGGATAAGTACAAGTTGGTGTTGGTGTAGTTTTACATTCTTCAGTATGGCGAAGCGGTTTACCAATGTCGGAGAATTGCAGTAAATTCGCAATGTAAAATGAATTTATGTTGAGAGTTGTCATGAATTCCAATTACGCCAAAGCTTCGCAGTGAAGCTCGCCTCTTTACTCTTTATCTGAAACTTTAAGTTTTATTTGATACTAGAAAGTAATTTTTTCTTCGAGTTTGTTATAACTAAAGAATTTAGTAAGCGTAGCAGTGTATCGATTGTCTTGTCTGCTTGCATGTGCGGATGTAGAGAAATGAGCAATTATTATTTTTTTGCATATTTAAATTAAATTAAGTATATGGAGCATTTGTCAGTAATAAATTCAAAATGCATATTTAATAAATTGAACGGCGTGAATCATATTTAAATCAGTTGAGCTAGAACGAAATGAGATATGACTAGTAGGAGGAGGATACAGAAATAAATTCAGTGTCGAAACCTCATTTATGATTTGCTATAATTAAATTAGGGTTTACCTCGTATTAGCATAAATTAAGCGGGAAGATTTTATTTCAAACAAATTATATATTGACATTGTACTAGTATGTGAGAGATGAAATTGTATAAAATTGTATGAAATTAGTGGACATATAATTCTATTATAATTTAATACTGTAATTTTGCCTGATAAAAATTGAGACATGAAGTAAGTGAGATATATGGGGAACCGTTAATGTTGTAGCTATAGAATTATATAGTACCTAGATTTAAATTATTAATATTTTTGTGATATTGATTTTTAATGTTTTCTTTGTATTAAAAAAAACAATATGGTTTTATACGAATATTTATGTGAAATAATAAATAAAAGTGATTTTTATTTCTTATATTTTGCAGGGGATCACTTGGTTTTGATGCAGAAATCGAATTTTGAGAATCGTCTCTCTTTTTCCTGTGGAGTGATCTGTATGTGATGCGGTAGCAAATTTACTCGACGGAATCATTATTCTCCGTCTCCAGTGTTTTCTCTTCAATTCTCTTTGTTCGTCGAATTGGATCAATAATTAGTCGGAGAGAGATAATAACTAGGGGCCCCCCTTTTACAGAATTTCTCGCTCGCACTTGTCCGCTGAGGTGATCGATGCGTCCATCCGCTGAGCCTGGCGTGTGCACGCGATAGGCACGCACTTGCGCGCGCACCTTGGCTGAGCTCATTGCCCGGACAACAGCTCAGGCATCGAGCAGCCACTGGAGGACGGGAGAGAAATTCAACGCCTAAGCGAGAACTACTACGTACATCCAACTATCGCTCAGTCGCCCGTTCGATCGCTGGTTTCGACGCTGAGGAATTTGCGTGGCTGCATGCCTGAGAGAAAAGGCAGACCGCGCAAAGGCCAACCGCACCGGTAGCCAATGTTGTTGCAGCGCTAGCTGTGCGAGAAATCTCTATCCAGTGACTGAAAACAGAGTGCCGGATTTACAGGTTTCTCCTTCATTCTTGAACGGAACCGACATCTCGCGGACCTGTTAAGGAGAAACTGATTTTTTTTTGACAATGCCCATACGGCAAGGAACTGTGTACGTGGGAGGCGGAAGTGGGAAACGGCACCAGATTGAAGTTTGAGGCCAACTGGCACCGAATGAGAGGCGGCGGTGGAGGAAAACGGCCACCGTTTCCCGTCATGAGCCGCATCTTCACGGCGGGTACGGCGCTCTGTTTGATCGGTTTGATCGCATCAGTTCAACCAGTCGTCTCCAGTAAGTCCACTTTGATTATCTTTTAAAAATTTATTCATATATTATTATTATAAATTAGTATTTCATTAGTTTTTGTACCTAGTGGTTGAAATGCAATGAGTTACGCGAGCTTGTTTTTATTAGGAGTCTTATCAAAGGTTTTACGGGATTTCGTATAGTATCGCAAATTCAATTGGAATTTTTTTTCTTTTTTGAACAGTATGTGCGCGCGCTTCTCGTATTGGGAAGGATAAATCTGCAGAAATAGATTTTCTTCGTAAGTAAATTTTTTTTTTTTTTTCTTTTGTTTATTGTGAAATTTGTTATTTCGCATCGGTTTTTCTTTTATTTTCTTTTATGAAAGTGCATTGACCGTATTCAAGTAATAAAAAACCACTTGTGGGAAAACTGTTGAAGAAATTCAAAACGATATATTAGTTGAAAATGTTAAGTAAATATACGAAAGACCAAAGAAAGCTGTATTGGAAAATAATGTTTGCTTCGTTCGGTGCTGATTTCTCTATGGATGAGTTTGATGGAGGTATAGAATACCGGGGTAAAGATTTGATAAATTGCTTAAAAGCAGACTTTCTACTTAAACGTATACGGAAAGGATTTGAACAGTAAATTAGGTATTGATTGAAGTGTGCAAAGTCAGCAAGTTTTTAATTCCAAGGAATCTCTTTAGAGTATATAAGACAAGAATGGTGCGTACTTATTATCACGGATAATTTCAGTAGTGGAGCTTCAGTTAAAGATGTTGAAGAGGACGGATCTGGTTTCTAGTTTATTCACGTGAGAAATCCTATTGAGTTATCTATTTCGATTTTTCGGAGTTTTTCATGATTTTAAATTGTTCAATTGGTGACATTTTCTTCGGTAAGCTTATGTTGGCTTGATGTCACTTAAAAGAGGACTATGGTGACGTAAAACCTATTGAGTTGCTGTATTAACTGTTGTTTTAGGTCAAGGATTATTGATATAAATAATATAATAATAATAAGGGGTTTAAACGAATGCTTAAAATTCTATATTTTTTATCTTAATTTGGACAGCAGTAAAATGAGTATGTGAGAGGCTATGACGCGTGCATTCCATTCGCATTTCTGAGTATTGTTAATCTTAATCCTCTGGTCACTTGACCAGAAATAAAGTTAGTTCAAGTTCGTACTTCACATAGAGTAGTTTTAGCTAAAAGATAGAATATTTATTTTTTAAATTGTTTTTTTATATGATTGAATTTATTGGATTTCAAATTTTGATGTTGGAATATATTTACCAAATGCACTATTGTTGACGTCAAATTTTCAGTCTGGGGAGAGGAGGGAAATGAATTATGGAAACTAGGAAAATGCGACGATCCATGAGGAATTAAATGTGGGGTGGAACTGAATCCCATCATCCACTTCTTTATTTTTGTTCGAAAATTGATTTTTAATGAAAAGATAAGAAATTTTTAGGTGCACATTGGATTTTGAAGTAAAAAAAAAATTGAATTAAATGATAATAAAAAAACGACTCTATTTTTGGAGTGAACAAAATTTGTTTCGAGGATAAATTTTTGATGAATTGCCTGAAAACATGATGTTGGTGCTTGTTTATATGATGGGCGTTTATGGAACCAAATATAAAGACGATGTGGTCAATTTCGTGTGGGTGTCCATTGATCTGAAAAATAAGCCTTAAAGGTGACTTAGACTGATTACCATTTAGTGAAAGGAAGCAGCAACGAACGACACGTGGCTAAATGATAGCTTAAATCTTGACTCACAATCAAAAATGACAGAAATAAACGAAATTATTAACTTTCCCTACAATAAAAAAGTCAATAATTTATCATTTACATTTTTTTTATTATTACTATTTAGAGAAAAAATAAATGGAAGGTTTGGTGGATGTTAATTGTAATTTATAATGGGATGGCGTGTTTGTTTTCTTTTTCATGTGGTGAAAAAAGTGAATTTCATGAAAAAGAATGTTATAGGTTTTTGAAATTAAACCACCTGTCTAGTAAGAGGAGGAGAAAACAACATACCTCCGCTGTAATTCAAACAAAAGTAGATTGCTATAATGAAAGAGTTGAAAAATGTGCTTCAGACTCTTCATTACGAGCTGATGTCTGTTACAGGCAACAACAGTCATTACTCAACAGTCAAGAGTTAAGTCTGCTGCCTGCCTTGAAATCCAATTGCCAACGTTGTTTCAACTGATCTAACCTCATTAAAACCAATTTGCTCTGTGAACAAACCCACCCGATTAACTGCACTTCCTTTGCTGGTTCCAATGTTTTTGTCAATAATAATTTTCACTGTGGGTCTGACATAAAAAAGATAAAAAAAAAAAAAAAAAACTAATTATGTAAGATTTATAATTTGTTTTTAGTCGATGAGGAGAATGTTGGTTTTCAAGTTTTGATAGAATATGAAGTTATAATTTTTTTTTCGTAATACAGAGAAAATTGAGTTGGGCAGCAGTAGGCATTGTAAACAGGCTTTCGTTTTTGATTTGAAAAATGTTTACATAAGCTTTAATGAAAATGTCATGGCTAATGAAGAAAGCTGGTAATTTTATCTGAATGCGGATATTTTGCCATGCTTTGGCTCAAACATTAGTCCAACTGGACTGTCGCAAAAAAATGTGATGTAAATTAATGAAATTAATGAAATTTTTTTATCTTTTCGAAGGAATGGTGTGGAATTTCAATTAGTAGTGAATTTTTTTTTCTTATCACAATGAAAACTAAGTTTTATGGTATGTTAACATTGTAAACACACAGCTCTATTAATAATTTTGCATTTATTGATGTTTACTTCTGTTGCTGCAGAACAATTTCACGCTGTTCCGGTTGAACTGGAATATCTAATCAATGTGGGTATACATATTCGTGGGAATATATTTTTAGATATATAGAGTATGGATATTTGAATTTGTAATAGTTTTTGAACAAATTTATGATTTCAACATATTTTTATTAAGTAAATTTAATGAAACCTCGTAAATGGGCTGACGTTAGTTTTTAAAGTGTCGGAATTGAATAGTTTCGTTCATGCTGAAAACAATTGTGAGATGTCGTCCGTTGTCTCTTGCGAACTAAGAAAAGGGTTTCCGTCTCAACTTTCTTTAGCGAATAGTGAAAAAGAAGTTAAGATAACAGCAGGTTGTCTTCGTCTCTGCCTTTGCACACATATTTTAAACACAAAATTTTGACAATAAACGATGCTTTGTGACTTTTTCGCTCGTCTTTTTTCATGCGAAAACGTTTAAAAGAAATGTAAGCAATATTCAAGCTGAATGAACTTTATTTTGGTCTGCAAAAATTGATGGCAAGAAATGTTGTCTGCGTCGAATATTGTGAAGATATTTTTTCTCTTTTAAATTATTTTTCTTTGGTGACAAAAAAAATTGTGAACACACATAATCTATAAAAATAGGTTGGTTATATACACGTGTAACGATTTGGTAGGAAAAGTAGAAAAGTGCATAGCAACGTTTGTATGGCAACGATGTGTGAAGCCCTTTTTTTGTTCAACCTTGCAGGTTTATTGTTTTTTTCTTATATACATGTAATATATATATATATATATATACCGTTACATACATATTTTATTTAGAGTTCATGAAAATTACATATTTGTGTGTATAATTTTTTATTTACTATTGATCTTATACGATGGGCTTTACAGTTTTCATTAGTCGGTGGTAAATATGACATGCAAATACAATATTTTTTTTCCGATTAAAATCAAAAGTTTAGGTTATTATACTTGTAAATGCTCCACTATATAATAGTTTGTGCATACAATGAGCTAAATACATATGTGTATTTGTGCATCAATATTAATATGAATTTTCAACCCTATTATTTAATCATCTCTGCTTTAAAATACAATTTTTTGTTTGTTTTGGTAACCGCACTGAGCAAAACATGCGTCAAAAAGGCATGTTTTGGCATTGCTATTCTATAAATTGCACATTAAAGAAATTCTTGTGATTTCTGACATTGCAAAATGATGTTTTAAATTTATTGTAACATCCGAAAATGGATTAATAGTGTTTAAAGTACAGCAAATGCTATTTTCGCATGTCACAATGCTCCTAATGGTGCCCATTTGTTTTGGATTGCGCTTTGCTAAAATCAAACACGAGCGCGACCTATAGAAAGGCAGAGCATCAAATAAATAAATTCTTGGTAGAATAGCTAAATAACAAGTGTTGAGCCCTCAATTAAATTCTATAATGTGAAATTTTATCGCCTGCATTGCACTTTACCTCTATGTAATTGTTTTTTCTTTTATTAAAACAATTTCGGAAATGTAAAATTTATTATAGAAATAATAAATTTAATTTTCATTTATTTTTTTCTTTTACGAAACTACGTAGTAATTTATCATGGTCCTTTTAAATTATTTGTCTTCTATAAAACATGAGGTAGAAAATGCTGTTATTTATTCTTCGCTCGTTGTACTGCATAATGACCGCGAGACGACGTTTGTTGGTGCAATATTAATGACGTGCTCAAGACGAAATGGTAAGAAACCAGATTAAACTCCGCGCTCATTAATATGTTTCAATTTTATACTAAAAATAAAACTGAGTCCCAGGATTTAGAAGAAAAAAAATTACATAGTTCAGGGAATCGTCTTTCTGAATTTTCTTGAGGTTGAATTTTTTATATTGCTTAAAAAGAAAAATATTATTTTTTTTACAAAGGAATATACTGCATTGTAGTCGAAGTAGTTTTGCATAAAAATTGTGAAAAAGTTTCCAAGGTGAATATATATTAACTTTATATTTCATTTAATGGGAAATTTTATACTGTGCAATGTAAATTGAAGAGGTAAAATTAGCATACACATGAAATGAAAGTTGGCAATGTGCGAGAGAAATTAAATGAGGTTTTCAATTTTATTTTTCTTTATTCGTTTCTAGAATATTTATATATGAAATTGTAATATCAATCAAAAATTAAAAAAATATATACATACATACATTACATGTTTAGTGTTTTAAAACATTCCTAATGGTGAAGGGGTGGATGAAAAATGCTTATCAAACTTCTGGATATGTCCATGGGCAGGGAGCTGAGTGAGTGCTTTCATCGTTGAACAGCAACCTTGTTGGCCCTTTCCACGTCTCACCTGATGTGGGAAAATCCTGCCATCCCAGGTGATGTCTCTTGGGAAGTTTGCGCCTAATGAATAAATATGAGCTGTTGATGGAAGAGCTTTGCCTCAAAGGCACATCCTTTTGCACCCCTTATTGCTCGGGTGCCACTTGCCTGCACAGCTTCTGATTGCGGCGGGAAGAAGCGCAGGTGCAATAGCACAGCTCTCTTTTCTCTTCTACATCTCTTTCTAAAGGTGGCCTCTTATTGCTTCCTAACACATTACACAATTGTTTTTTTTTAGGTTTTTTTTATTTCTATTTTCTTGTGATGGAACTCTGGAGAAAACCCTTTCATTTTTTTTTCAAGAGAATTTAGATCAAATTGGTTTGCTGGGATGGATGCTCAGATTGAATAATGTTAGCATCGTGAATGTTTGGAATTTTTATTTAAAGGTAGTGAAAATTTAAAGTTTAATCTTTCTAAAGCTCTTACGGTCTTACCTGAGTAGTGAACCATTTAATTTCCTCTTCCATTGAAATATTATTCTAGTCTATTCAGTTTTTTTATGTATTTGCTGTGGTTATTTCAATGTTTTACTGTGATGGATATAAAATGTTTATATTATTAGGAGTAACTTGTTGTTTTGTTGTTGTTGTCCACAAGCTTTATTGTTGTTCAATCAAAAATTAGCAATTTTATGTTGTATTTAATACTTTCTTACTGATGGCTTGAAGCAATACCGGCGTAGTAATGGCGATTGGGGAATAGTATTGCGAGAAGGGGTGAAACGAAGAATTGAGTAACGAGTTTCGATCGCGTAATTTAGATGCCCATTGTTGTTATAAATTTCAAACTTAGCAAAACTGTTTTTATTTTCACGTAACCAATAATAAATGGCAACACGATCAGATTGGGAAGAACTATAAACTAGAGATAATCAGCTCGTTTTAAGGTAATGAAATTTATAGGTAAAGTCACGTAAAACCCTATCTGGCATATTAGATAAACGACATCCAACGTCACATATTATTAAATCGGTTTAAAAAATAGATAAATAAAAGTTTACCACATTATTGTTTATGCTTTGGTTTAGCTCACCATAATATTTCACATACACACACGAGTCTAAATGATGATCCGTTACTACTGCAAACATAAGTCAAGTCGTCCTTTGGGATTTGCACAGCAACGGCAATAGTTTTTAAGTAGACAATTTATTTATATACATTTCTTTCTTTTTTACCTTTATCAACCTCTATTTTAATTAAGTATATCAAATATTTTATTTATTTATATACAATATATATTTTTTTATAACACGGTCAGTTGCGCCGATTTCGAGTATCACTTTTCCTTTCCGTTGACAGAATTCATTTCTTAACACTCCATAACACACACTCATTTTCTAGCCTTTTGCTCCTAGAAGAACAAAACGGCTGTGCAGCTGTGATGATGAGATAGCTTTGTGCTGCATGTAAGAAATATTCTCAGCTTGGTCATATGTACTATACCATAAAAGAAAAAGGAAATCAAGGGAAACGGGGATACGATGTTCTCATGCTTTTCTGTCTATGCCCAGAAATTGTTGATGAAATATTCTGCGCACAAAAGATAGCATCGGACGCTATTCTTAGATTTGTTTGTGATCTTTGACGCGACTCCGGTGCGTTTTTTTTATTAAATTATTTCTCGCGTGTAATATATTTTGTTCCTACTTCCGAAGTCGGGGAACGTGAAAGTAACTTTATTCGTTGTAACAGGGAGTGGTCAACCTTGAAATTTCGTTATACTGGGGAAGAAAATAGGAAAAAAAATTGTGCAGTATTATGAAAAAGATTCTAGTTTAAATCACCTATGTGGTGCTGGAAAGTTTTCATATAAGATATCTTGTTTCGAGGTAAATTTCATTTGAGGATTTCGAGTTAAATTTCATTTGAGGATTTCGAGTTAAGACTTAAGAGGATAAGGCAAAACTCATAAGAGTTTCTCTGAATTGGTATAAACCTTGGGCTAACCTTATGAGGTCTTGTTTGATATAGCAATTTGAATAACATAAATGGAAAGGAGTAAACTTGAAGCCGTTAAATTGGAGGGACGCTCTTGTCAAGTGGGCTTGTTTATATGTGCTGCAAAGTTGAGGTCCTATAAAGTGTTGATGAAAGATATTTGAGCTGCTTATATGGGTAAAGTGCTCAATAAAATCACAAAATGAGGTTTCTCAATTAGATTTAGCAAACGTTCTCTGTCCTGCTGTTAGATTTAATAACTGAACTAATAAATTTTAAAAGTCGAGTCAAGGTTTGCATGTATTTTTATCTCTTATACGGGTTTGTTTATTAAATTTTATCGGTAATTTGGGTGTTATGATGTAGGGGCTGGCCTAATATGGTTGTGTTGTGAAGGTATTGAAAATTTGAAAATTTGAAAATGCCATTTTCTTTTCTCATAATGTTGATGAAAGGCTTGAAGAATTTTAAATGGTCGATTTTTCAATCTTAAAAGATACCGGTAAGGGGTAAAATTGTTTTATTTTTGTGTGTGTTAAAGTTGTGGTTTTGACTGGTGGAAATTAAATTTTCTTCAACAGAAAATAAAACATTTGTTTGACCAGTTCAACGTGTTTGTTTTTGAAATTTATTTACAGCTGATTTTTAGGTGATCAATATTTTTATTAAAGAGCATTTTTGGAGTGTGTTCTAGCAAGGACATGTGTTTCTACTTTAATTCTATAGTTTACGGTTTGCGTATGCTGAGTGTTGAATTAAATAATTCTAATATTCAAACATTTGAACGTGACAAGTTGAAAAGCAGGCAGAAGCTTGTCATTTCACACTGCATACTAAACACTTCCTGCGAATTAAATTTGCCATTAATCAGTGCGAGAGGAATATTCAGTGTCACGAATTTCCGTGACACAATTGCACTGTGTTCATATTTACGTAGTAATCAAAAACACGGAGTAAGATAAAACACTTGTGTGTAATTATATGGCAATAATGTGGACGGGAAATTTTAATTTGTTTTTGCTTACATTTCACATTTTCTCAAAAAATCAATAAAATGTAAACGAAAAGTTTCCTCATTTATCTAACACGGTTTAGCTTTTACATTATTCTCTACATGCTATTTATCAAATTAAAAAAACAAAAAACACATTTAATTTCACCAAGTAAATAATTGATAGGTAAATATATATTGTTTATTTCGTTGGCTTTTTCATTATTAAAGCTGAGATTTTGGATGATTTGTTGGTTTTTACCTATAATTTTTTTCTTATATATATTCTTTGTATAGCGAGGATTTTTTTTTTTTACTTTTATTCCGTTTGGCAATGTCTACTATTACAAAGGAAGGAAATTGACCAGAAGAACGCTTTATCGATTTTTCTATTTATATTTTTTCTTTTATTATATGAGTGAACCATAGCGTATTGTAATAAGAAAGTGAATGACCGGTGGCTGAATAAGAATGCTCCTTATTTACAGATAAGTTGTACAGAGATAAAGAAATCCTAATGGCGAAAAATAAAAAAAGTTTTTCGACGCCATTATGGATCTTACGGTAGATTGCGAGTTGAAAAGTTTTTGTTTCGACGCAAAGCAATTTGAAAAGGCGAGATAATGATAATCTTCCTGCGGTGCTATAATAATAATAAAAAAAATAAAATAAAAAAAATAAAAAAAATTTACACTGAGGCACAGGAATGAGTTTTCATTTTTGTGTTTGGTTTTTACAAATCTACAAAGTAAAGACAAAACATTTTTTGATTGTAAAAGTTCAGGTGTGAATTTTTTATTTTTTTTTATTTACGTTAAACAAAAAAATTGAATTTAATCCTTATAATATTTATACACATTTTTTTTGTTTGTGGTTTTTTGACACTGATTATGTTGACACAAAAGATAAGTGTGTGAAAGAAAGATTAATGAGAGTTGTTTGGGATAAAAAAAAATTGTTTGACATTGTAGCAAATTAAAAAGAATTGATATGATAAGAAAAAAAGTATTTTTATTACTTAAAGCAGAGAAGGGGGAGTCAAAAAAAGTCATTTTTCTTTTTTCATTTGTAGATATTAATCGAAAAGTAGATTAAGAATTCCAATTAATACTGACTTGTCATCCCAGTATGCATAGGGCAACACTCCCATGTAATTCAATTAAACATGAGCAGTGGCTCGGCTGGTTAATATGTCGAATAACAATCGTGGGAGGTCTAATTTAAATTGTACTTCTACTGGAAATTATTACAGCTATTTGAATCTGTGCTGCTGCTGCAGCTTGCTAATTAACTGAAATTTTTGTCAATATGAAAGAAGATAAGTTTTGTTCTTTATTGAGCTTATTTAGCAATCGTTTTTATATCAAATATTGGAAAAAGTGGTTTTATTTAACTATTTATTTATACGATTATTTGTTTGCAGTTTGCTTTATTTATAAAGTACTCATCTTGCAAAACACTTTACTTTACTTGTATAGTAAACATATTATTAGTGTCAATTAAGTTCTAAGCAGCATAAAGCGAATGGAAGGACATTACAAACTGGGTGCTTTAATTAAGTTTTTCGAATTTCTTGCTTGATTTTAAAGGTCTTTAAGATAAAACTAAGGGTTAGGTGACATGACCTCACTACTAAGGGTTGTTTATGCTATATATAGATTTGCAGGTTTATTACTTTATTACTTTTATCCTGATTATCTATCAGCCACTTTCGACTTAGGGTAAATATATCTGAGCAATATTATTTATCTGAAATAGTACTTTTTCAAATAAACAATTAGCCTGCATAAACTGTAGTTAAAGATGTAATTTATGAAGTGGGCAGAGGTAAATTAGTACAAATTACTCTAATTTTTTTATAACGGTTTTTATGTTACAAAACTTTGGCGTCAATTAGTGAAAGAATTTTTTTTTTAGTGCACAGTTTATTGGATAGTTTTTTAAAAGTAACTATTTTTGAAGATTGTTAGTCCAGCAAAGATTCCAATCTATGAAAAAAAATTAAAAAATTGAATTTACATAAGAAATATTTAAATAATTTTATTTTATATTTTTAATTATTTTTATCATCAAATTGATGTACGATAATCGTACATCAATTTTATTGTCCATTAGCAAAAAAATATGGCCAGTAATAACAATTTTGTTATTCTTGGACTGAACAATTGTATTGATTAATTGATTAAATATGTGAACTCTTGAACAAAATGAATAAATAATATTCTAACCTGAAACGCAATTTCTACATGTTTGCTAGCTCAAATTTAAACAGTTAGCGGTTGTACCGTACATTTTCATATCGTAATGTACAGCACTAATATTTACTTTGGGAGTTCTGCCTAAAATTTTTTTTTGTCGGATTTACTTATTTCCATTAAAGGGAAAATCCAATGAAAATTTTATTATGGGCCGAGTCGAGCGTGAGTTTCCATCTTCGCCGTCAATCGAGTATCTTTTTTCTTGGGTGGCTTTTATCTGCCTACTTGGTGAAAGTTGATAGATTTCGCTGAAATCTTACGCTTAAATTTGTATGCGTTAGATGTCTGCAGACGATTTGTTGTCGACGACTTTTTCACTTCTTTTCTAAACTGGACACTTTTATATGGGGAGCAGCTAAGGTTATTTTCTTTTATTGTCAACTATTATATACTTTGCGGCTACGGCGTAAAAACGCGAAATTGGAAAGGAGAGAAACGTAAAACGAATCTAGCGCTGCACAAGGGAAAAATTATAAGCTAAAAGCAGCTGTTATTGGACAAGTTCGTCTCTTGAGCACTTTCCAATGGGACTCAGTTTGAGTGACCTTTTGTCTGCTCACAAGATCAAAATCGGTTTTACCAAAAGAGCTCTATTACAGGTCGTAATATGAGTACTGTCAAAGCAGAAAAAGGTCTTGCGACGAATGACCTACCTTGAGTTAGATTTATTCTTTTTCTTTTCCCATTTTTATATATCAAGACAAGTTTTTTATATTAAAAGTTTGTCTTTTTTTCTGTACAGCTGTTATTGAATTTTCCTATTAATTTTTTTTCGTGATAAATTCGGGTTTTGCCCTGGCCAGAAGGAAAAGCAATAAATTAACAAATATTCGCAAAATTGTTCTAAATTTACAAATTGCATCTAAAATTTGGTGATTAGAAATTTGACTAATTATGTCATTGTGGGACAGGTAATAATGAAATGATATTTTTAGAATAATAAATTTTAAAACTGAGTTTTACGGCCATTTATGTAGAACTAGCAAGTTACCCGTTACTACATAACTTGAAAACTTCTCAAACACCTAAACCCGTGATTAACCGTGATTTCCCATGAAATCCTGTTTAACTCGGTCAAATCCGGTTAAATCATCAATAACTCGTTAAATCCAATCACCAACAACCCGTTTAACCTGTGAAATCACCGTTAAATCACTAAAATTGCGTTAAATCACTAAAATCGCGTTAAATCACTAAAATTGCGTTAAATCACTAAAATTGCGTTAAATCACTAAAATCCTGTCACCAATGAGGCAATAACCTGTGAAATTCCGTCTAACTCGCTCGTGGATTCTATAACATCACACCGGATCTCCAATTCTGTTGGATTCTGTGGGATCCCGCGTGGAATCCCGTAAAATCCCGTCACCAATGACCCCGTTTAACCCGCTCAGACCGGATCACTCACTAATTTACAGCCAATCCCATTGAATATTGTTAAAAAAAACGGTGCGTCATCTGCCGTCAACAACGAATATTCCTAAAGGCTTCGGACGGACGGACGGACACAATCGACAAATTATGTTATGATATTAGATGGAAACATCTACTTGCCCGCCTTGACCTTATAGTAAACAAACGTATGTTGGGAATGGTGAAATTAAAATTCCAAACTAAAGGGAAATTTATAATTAGATTTGGGTTTTTCTTGTTCTGTATTCTGGTTGAAGTCGAATCTACCAGTGGCGTCTGTTTTATACCAATTTTCTTTTTCTCTTATAGAAACACATGGCGCAGCACTTTAATAGAATTCTGTGAAAATTCGCCAATGCTAACACAGACACCACCACTTTACATTTACATAATTTCCCACTGTGGAATTTTGTGTTTGCAAAGTTGTCGTGTGGCTGAATCTTTTGATGGACGAGTCTGAATAATCTCGTGAATGCAAATCATCTTCAAACATTGATGCATGAATAAGAACCAAAAGCTTTGCGGTGTTTTTTTTTTCTTTTCTTTGCTTTTTCTACTTTTTCTATATTTTTTTAGAAGTTTTATACCTACCAGTAAATATTTAACATAAAAATAAAATGTATAAAATTAACGTTTAATTCTGAGTTTTGTTTTAGTGGAAATATTCATTTTTTTTTATATCTAAAGTGTAAAGTGATGTTAGGATAAAATCTAAAAAGAATAAGAAATGTTGGCAGGAGGATTTAAAGAAAGGTACTTAGCATTAACAAGTATTTTCTTGGGAGAAAGGTATTAAGTAACAGACATTGTATGAAGTTTTCCTCTTTGTAGAAATGAATAAATTCCGTCTATTAAGCTTCTTACATATAAAAAAAATATATTTTATTAAAAAAAAAAAAATACTAGTATAGAAAAAGGAAACCATTTAAAACATTCTTTTATTCGTTAAAAAGGATATATTAATGAGTTCATTAAATTGAATTCATTACCGTTTTTATTCAAATAAACGAACTAACCCACACATGCACATTGTGTGTTTTCCACTTCCTTTTTGCTTTCACTCAACGAGATTATTCGGCTGCAGAAGCACGAAAGAGTTGCCATTTTACCTTTTTCCGTTTTTTGCAATCCCATGATCACAGATGGCATTCTTCCATTATCGATTTGGGATTCAAAGGAGTAGGGCATGCGGAAAACTAATCAGAAGAGCGAGTTCGTCGTCCGAAAGGCGACAGACCATCGCCACCTTTCTCCCTTCATCTGCCCCCATTAAAATTGCAGTGTTTCTCGTCTCGGGCGATACACTACTCTTATCTGAGTAGTTGGGAATTCGAAGCACGAAACTAGAAGTGGCGACCATCTGCTTTTTCAAATATGACTTTTGTCGTGCAGCCTAGAGGGCACTTTTCTTTCTTTTTTTTATTCGAGGAAGAAATTAATAACGTGCATAAGAATCAATGTGTTTTATCAGTCAGTGCTTCTTTCTTTTGGGTGGAATGGGCGTTTGGAATAATTCAATTTGATATATTTTTATTATTTTATTATGCATTTTATACATTTGATGATATTACAGTTGGAAATGGTTGGAACAAAGTATCGTGATCTGAAGTCCCTAGCACTAAAGTAAGTAGCAGTTGGTCTAGGCAATTCCTGATTCATCTCCAATGAATCTTTAGGTGCTATTCAATGGTATATTACATTTGGCTTTATCACCTGGATTGCATTTTTGATAGTTCTACAGTTCTATTACGCAAATGGATGGAGGTTCTGGGCAAAACAGGCAAGAACTACTTCTTTTGAGCCTAAGTTTTAATGATTTTAGCTTGGTTGATTTAGGTTACTAAAGAAATTGATGTTGGGTATTAGTATTTCTATTTATTAGCGTGAACTTAGGTAATCTGAGGAAGATACAATTGTTCTTTAGCCGATGTGAAGTAATTAGAAGTATTGCCATGACACGTTCAAACCTTAATCCAATAAGACGAGTCTACGGATTTCTTTGAAAAGTGTCTGTAGAAGAGCTTATATGGTTGGTTTTTCTACTTCGCCAGCGCTTTTGTGCAAATAACGAATTAGCTCGAAGGATTTGACATTACTGACGATATTTTTTATCTACGATTGTGTGTTTTTCTCTTCTTTTTGTCTTTTTTGTCGTCGAAATTGAGTTTGAGTGATCTAGAATGTTTGAAGCACAAAAACTAATTGCAAATTGCATTTGACGATGACAAGTTTCGATTTGTATGTTCAATCAAGAATTTTCCTTCGAGGCAGAAATTAAAAGAAAATTAATTAATGTTGAATTAATAACATTAAAGAATTTTCTAGCCTTAGTGCATGAGGGTAATACGAGCGCATTGTGGAAATGAATAACAGCTAGAGGGTAATGCAGTATTTTTATCGTCTATACTTACATACGGGGTTTGTAGATGGTATACACAATAAAATCAATGGGAAATATCTGGATGTACAGTATGCCATTTGTAAAGTAATCAGATCACATGTCTGCAGTTTTGAGACAACTAATTTCGGTACGAAGATAAACAGTAATGATTGAGTTTTTATTTTCTTCTTTATCACCGTATAAAGTGCCAGCTGAGGTTGTTGTTAGTTTCAATAACGTCTTCTTTTGGAATTAGCCCTCTAGATACCACCTGCATCTTAAATTCTTGTGAAAAAAGTATTTTTTTTTTTTTGGGATTGGAGATTAAGTCAGCTTTAAGATAATGTAATTAGAAAGTCAAAACAACTTTCTTCGGATTATTTTCTTTTTTATTTTATTTTATTTTATTTTATTTTATTTTATTTTATTTTATTTTATTATGGGCGATTTTTGTGTTTACTATTTTAAGAAGTACAAATATACTTTCATGTTTTATGTATTTTTATGTTCAAAAATGGGTCTAATGAGATGCATTTGAAAATAAACCTATTTTCGTATTTTATCGTAACACGACATCACTTTGGATGACAAAACACACACCATAAACACAACGAAAACACATTTGTTAAAGTTGAGCGATTTCACTATAGAAACATCTAGCTTTTGTATTGCACATTGCTTCAAAATCATATAGAAGGTTTTGCGAGTAAATACGTTAATATTGTGGTTTATTAGCGCCATTTAAAGGTTAGCTTGTTGGACGATTATCACCTACTGATCTAAACGGGCTATGTAAACTTGTGTTCGTTTTAAAACTATAGCAAAATTTTAGGAAAAATATGCATCTGAAATTGTGTAAATAAAAGTTTAATCTCAAGGTGCATTTGAAATTTATGTAGTGGAAGATAAAATTAGATTAATTAAGGTTGTTATTTACATCTTAGTTTGGTAATTAGCTTTTTTTAAATAGTGGACATTATGGCTACATTGATTTAATTTGTAAATTAAATAATGTTGTGTTGGGTACTATAGTATGTCAGTTTCAGTTTGATTAATTAATTTTTTCAAATAAATATAGGAAACTTGATGGAAGTGAATTTTTCAAATTAATTAAGCGAAATCAATGGATACTTTATCTCTGACGAAAACATCAATTCGTCGTAATTAATTTATCAGTTCCGATTGTCAGTCAATTTAAAACAATTATAATTTAAATATTGAACAACTCACTTTTTGACATTGCCATTACAAATACCTATATAATGGATTTGGCATGTCAATTTAACAATAATTTAGTTGGTTTCTATAAGTGATGTGTTATGAAATTTTTATTGGATATCTTAAATAATTACTATCATAAAATATGACGGCATTGGCAAGTGAATTATCTAGCTTTAAGCTTAATAAAATTTGTATGGGGGATGAATTTTTTTCGAAGGAAGGTTGGGAAGCAAGATATAAAACCGGAATAGTTTGTTTTGATGGTGGAGACGTGCTAATGTTTACTTGGTCTCCTAGTCCAATCACTTTTGAAATTGGCTGTGATAGAACACAAATTTTAATTTTAAAAGTGACAATATTTATAGAAGGGAACAGAGATTGCACTTTGCCTCCAGGGCGAGAATGACAGTTAATGCAGCCATTCTTATTCCAAGCCCCATCATCTCGTGCCTAGGCAATCCAATAGCTTGACAGAATAAAAGAGCGCGAGAGAAAAAATGGGAGCTCTTTTTGCGCCTGCCTGTGTGAAAAATCATTGTGTTGCAACTATCAGAAATCTGGAGCAGGCAGCAAGTGGAAATGAAGGCCTCCTGTCTCATAATTGCTCAGTTAATTCAGTGGAGGAGAAAATGCACTACAGGGAAATGTTTAGTTTTGACATTACAAACGCTTCACTTTGATAGTAATTTAATGTGACATCACACTTTTGATAGTGTTCTTATCAAAGGAAGTATATCTTTTGTCATTTGCATAAGGTTATTAAAAAGTTCGTTTTATGAACGACGAATTACATTTTTCCTCGCTTTTTTAAAGTTTAAGTATCAAGTTTTCTATTGATTTGGTACGGTACTTGTGACGCCGGATTTATAATAGAAATTAAATTTTTATTTCCTTAAATTCAGCTGTACGTCTATATAACCGTATATAACCATAATATAACCATAATTAAAAAATAGAAGCATAAATAAATGATGAATTCATCGGATAATATCTGAAAAGGTTTGGTTACAAACGTGATTAGTTGCAGTCTCTTGAGGAATATTTTGCATTAAGTTTACTATTGTATTATTACAGATTTAGTTTGAAAGTATCGGATTAATATAGATTTTCGTGAACAAATCTAAAGATTTGATTGCTGTCGGCCGAACCTGACCATATTGTGTTTGACCGGTCAGACACAGATATCTTGGTCATTCTGAAAAGGGACTGGTGGTCTTTTCGCTGCCATTCTTAGAAGTTTGACGTTGATGAAGCAAGAGGCAAAAGGGACGTGTTAATGATGCCTTGATCTCATGGGGTCGTAATGCTACTGCACCGTGACCCAGGGCTTATTGCTGAGTTGTGCTGGCTTTTGGTTAGCATAAGCGCTTTGTGATGAGGGCTCCGATGCGTCCTTAGACGGAACTAATAAAGGCTGAATTCTTTTTTTTATTTCTTACTTGCATCGTTCAATTATTTTTTTACTGGTTACCCTGGTGGATAGACAAACCCAATCTCAGTTTAGTGAAAGAATAGATTGGTTCGAAAAGTCATTTAAACAAGTGGAAAACAATTACACGAGTGAAAATCGCTTGATTTACATGGAAATCAAGTGATTTGCTTTCGTGTAAACGAATTACACTCGTTTTAATGACTTTGCGAACCCACCTTCTGATAATTTATTACCTGTATACGTGGGCGTAAGATACATTGTGCACAATGAAAGTACAACAAGAGTGCGAATTAGATTTGATATGGCACTTCAATGTGTTAGAATGGTTAAAGCAAATCTATTTTAAAGTAACACTCGGGTGTTACTACGAAATATACATGTTGGCTTTTTACAATGAAAGATCTTTAAAACTTAGACAGAATCATCGATCTACTTTAAACAAATGTTTAAATATTCTTAGCTTTATAGTGTAAAACGCTTTTAAGTCAAGACACGCGTTTCTAAACATTTTGCCATCTAAAGAAGATGCTACTTTCTTTAATATAGAATGTATTTTTATTAAAATTAATCTAAATTAATTTATGCGCAAACCGAAAATACAACCTATGAAACAAGCCAATATTGAATCAACATTTTTGAACGTCAATAGAATGTTTGAATGTTGTGTTCATAGACAACATCCGTTAGATTGTTAAATCAACATTCTGAAACAACAATCAAATAGTGAAAATATTAGTTGTTGATATGCAACATTCGTGTAATGTTAAATCAACATTTTGTTATGTTTGAATGTTGAAAAAATGTTGATAAAAAAATGACATTCTTATATTGAATCAACATTTCTGATGTTTTTAAAAAATATTTTCTGAATGTTGTTTAGAATGTTCTGAATGTTTTCTTGTTTCATGGGAAGGCTATTGTATTGTTTTAAGTTATTCGTCACTATAGGTAAATACAAAAATCTAAAATAAAACTTTCTTTATTATTTGTAAATATGCTTTTAATCAACAAATTTCTGGTATCGATTTTTTCCATGTGAATATGAAAAATAGGAAAAAATTTTGTTTACCTATCGCCATAATGGATTTGAAGTCTTGATTTGCATTGTAGGTTAATGAAGTCATAACCTTACTAATTTCTTGTCATATTTCAAAGTAGATGAGCCTATAGCAAAGTGGACTTTTAATTGCGATTGTAAGCATGATGGCAGTGCAACTTCGACTCTTGTAAAGTGCATCAAATTAAAATGCAATGCTCATGTTTGGTCCAGTAAAGCAAGCCACGGCCTTTTCACCTTCGAGATAGCACTGGCCGGCTATCAACGAACCTAAAATAGGTTTTCTCCTTTCCTCAACTGATATGTCGAGTTACTTAAAGAAATATTTTTCTGTATAATTATTGCAGAAAGGAAATGGTAAGCAAATCGCAAACAATGACATGCTTTGTCTTACAATTGGCGCCCAACATTCTATTACACGTGACCTCGATGATCCTGTGAACCGACATGTTTTAAAACCAAATAATAAATTTAACCAGTGTGCAATAATTGTTACCAATCTTTTCTCCTCTATAGAAGTGTCAAATAAACAACTGAAATGCATTAAAACATTTAAACATTTAGTAATATTTTGCTTTAATTTGATACAAGTAATTTTTATTCTAGAACTGAGTTGTTTTTAGTCTGCCAAGTATAAATTGTAAAGTTTTTGACGATACAATGAATAATTTAATTATAATTCCAGTAGTATTTTATATCGCCATGAATACTTTTGTACATACAGTAAGCCACTGGCCTCGATTGCATCTGCAGTAGTTAGAAAGATGTGCAGCAACACAGTTTCTTACTCTCATGTGGTTTGAAAACCATAAAAGGATTCTAAAGTTGGTAAAATTTTATCTACTCTTGAAATCTCTTGCACTCAGCTTTTACCTTGCTATCGTACACAACACAGTTGTGCTGAGGGGGAGAGCAAAAAGTTGAGTGGAATTATAAAAAAATAAACCAGACTGATGGCAAGAAACGGCGCTGGCAAAAAGCGGATAAGTAATTAGGGAAAGAAATAAAGGTGCGGCGGGGTAATGAATGATTGGATTTTTATTCTAAAAAAGGGAATTTCATAAACGTGCATGTATTAGTGAGATAAGGTATTTTGATTAGTTTTTGTTTGATGTCATTTGTTGCATTGGTTAGAGTCATCTGTCATTCTCCTTGTTGGCGCTGGAGCATGAATGAGTAATTGGCTTTTGCTTGACTCTGTGCCATGCACCACAGCCTCGTGTGGGTCGAGCATTATCAGTCCATCCTCGGTGCCACACTGAGTGTTGGCACAAATCCAGTTGCTTTGCCCAAACACCAACCCATCATCAAAACCATAAAATCTCACGAAAGGGAAGACATTTTGCACGAGACGACGTATTATTGTAGAAGTTTCTTGTTATACTTATTTCATTTTTTTTTTTTGTTGGTTATGGTTGCATTTTGAGTGCATGTACAGTGACATTCAAAATTATTGACACAAAGTTATTCTGGTTGAGTAAAGGACATAAAAATATTTGTTTTATGAATAAAATTGCAAATGTCTGCAATTTTTTCCGGGTCATTATTTTTTTTTTATTATTTCTCATCGTCACCAAAAAGGAAAATTAACTGCTTTGTTTACTTAACTTGACAGTCTACATTACGGTAAGCTTAACAAGGATTTCCAAAGAGGAAATAAGAACATGTCTTCAATGGTTTTTGCTGAAATATTTTTAGTGTTTGTTATCCCGCTTTCTAATACATTGGGCGCCACTCTTTCAAAGATCAACAAACAAGAGGGTTGGCTGTTTTAAATGGGGCTTCGGTGTTATGAATAATTGAATACGTCAATTTTATAATTAGGCCAACTGTAATATTTTGTCATAAAAACGTACAACACCATTTTTTTTTTTTTTTTTTTAATATTACAAATTCGAGCAATTTATTTATCCAACTCCGGGAAAAGTGATAACTTTAAATTAATTTTTTATTGCCACTGCACATATTTCAATCGGAAATTGCATATCTTAATGAAGTTAAGTCAATTAATGACTATGCAAAATTTATGATAATCTATTTCGGTACGAGAAAGTTATACAAGTGTCGAAATGTGAATTGCGATTAATGGAATTACTGGCTAGAGGAGTTTCAACTCATAGCTCGAGTAATTTATAATTATTTTTAGTTTAAGCTGTATCTCTACCGAATATGATGAAGTGTAACGCCGGAATTGCGTTGCCACAAAGAGGGGGAATGACGTTTGGTTTTTTTTCCTCTGGTTATTAATTTAATGATGATTATGATTTATTATGAATGTGTGGGTAGTTGAGGTCGCCGACCTTGTTTCTTTTTCTTTGTTGAAATTCGTTGTGGTTGCATTTGTTATTATGAAAAGCTGAGAAGGAAAATTACATTTTTAGGATGTTTGAAAACTTTACTCATGTACTATGGGGTGCGTGGAATTTTAAATGAAAACATTTGCACAGCTGTTCACATTCTTTCCTTGTTCAGATAGATATATGGTACGGGATTATGGTTAAGTTTTCTAACGTTTTTCTTGTTTATCTTTTGTGGACTGTGTATAGGCTGCAATACCTACTTGGTATATATAACATTTATTCAAAGCAGTTTTCTCTGCATGCACGCATTCTGAGCTTATACTTTATTCCATGTGGAATATTTGAATTGTCAAAATTTTACACGAATTTTATATATACATTTTTACTGAAGTTTCTGCTTATTCTTGCAAAGCGAACTGCTTGTGGTGGAGGGAAGCGGAAAGAATCGCTGTCATTTTTTCTTCAGCTGTGTTATGAAATAAAAATTATTTTATAGATGAAATATTAATGAAGGTTGCTTTTCCTCCCTTTCTCTATCCCCTCCCGTGAAATTTATACATTAAAATATTAACATTTTTTTATATATTAAAATTACAAATTTTATTGCATGCTGATGTTTCGCATTATAAATGATGTCTTGTTTTTTTTGGGGGGGGGGGATTTAATTAAAACCTAAAAAACAAATTAATTTCAAAATTATTTGGAGGATAATATTGATTTCATGGCGATTTGAGTAAACAAGAAAATTTTTCTTGGTCTTTATCAGAGTTTTAAATTCATTTTTTCCTGTTATTCATCAATTTTAAACAGAAGCATTAAAAGTCAGTGGAAGTCATTTCATTCATTTGTGGAAACTGTAGGATTTAGTGAAAGCCTGTGTCAGTTTAGGGGAAATATAAAAGTTGAAAGAGATTTAGTGAGGATAATAACGGAGTCTGGCAGGACAATTATAAAATTTGTATGTGAAGGAAAAAAGAAAAAAAATTTATGTTGAACTTCGGTGAATCCAATTACATGCAAATGTTATCTACGATGACTTCCTCATTTCTTTAAAAAATTGCAGTCAGATTTAAGCATAAGGAAACAGCTTTGATGAAAATAATTTTTAACCGGCGTTTGGAACTATTATAGAAGGGGCTGAGTTTAAGAAAAGATTTTTTTTTTATCTATGGTTAAAAGTAAAATATTCTAACACTAGGGACTCGTAAGTTTCACTATGAAGTATGGTTTATGCCTTTTCACTGTGATCTGTGGCAATTGCAGGGGGCTACATAATAAAATCTTGTTTATGGCTAAACCTCAAAACTCTGAGGAATGGCTGTAATTTAGGAAGTTTGTTTTCCTGCATATTTATACATTAAAAAAGATTCTTTTTAGCATTTTTTATACAAAATATGTATAAAATTAGTTGTGTGTGCATTCATGCGACATCATTAAATTGAAAAAACTGGATTTTTTTAAGCATTTGTTTTCTTCAGGAGGTTTTTTTTTACGTGTTTACGATTTTTACCCAGTGGATGATTAAAATTCCATTCATGCACGGCAAACTCTTAGCGACTTATTTGCCGGAACTAAAACGCGTTTCATGGATAAATAACCCACTTCAATGTGTCCATCTTCATACCAACCTTTCATGTTGATGTAGAAAGTGGAAGTAAAAAATGGAATTTGCTTTTTAGACTTCAATTCAGTTTTTTTTTCGATCAAAAGAAACTTTATGGCTGTCCAAACATGATATGATGATTGAAATGTGTCAATCAGGCTACTTTTCAAAGCTAGTTACACCTGAAATGTACTGCTCGATGTATAACTCTTTTTGAAATCGTTTTTTTTTGTTAGTTCAGTGATAGCAAAAAAAATATGGTGGCAATATTTCTGTTATTATTGGAAAGGGTGTGAGTTTCCTTCGTGGACTTGAATGGTTTTTTGGGAGCAAATAAATAAAACGCAAGTCAAGAGTATAAAAGATGATGAGGATTGAGGATTTTGGAGTGCGGAAGATGGCACTATTGAAGAGTTCTCTCTTTCAACTGAGGCTCGTCATTTCTTTTTGGATTAGGATTTTGCGCTGCGTGCCTGTGTATCATCTAAGGCTTTTGTCGACTTGTTGTTGTATATGGAGAGCGGAATTTCAGCTCGCTTGACATTGAACGAGTGAGTCTGCTGCCAAAAATGTTCGCTTGCTTAACACGAAAGAGAAAACTGGGGTTTCTGATATATTGTATATAACGTTTTAATGATTTTTTCAAATTAGGCAGAGTGCGACTTATGCCCACATACTTTTAATCGTTAATAAATTATTTATTTTTTTTTTATTTTTTTTTTAAAATTATATTATTTATTCAACTTCGATCACAAAAATCTGTACGAATTGTAGGAGTTGACTATACATTTTTTGTTTTTTTTTTTGTAAAAAATAGGGTCAATCAATTTGCGAATAAAAATTATTTGAATATTAAATTTAATTGTTGGCAGCATGTTGGAAAAATGTGACACAAAAGTAGCAGTGTTGTGTTTAAATTGTTATGCAAATTTAATTATGCTATTTTTTTTTAAATATTTTTTTTTAGCAAAACTGACTCACGAGATTATGCAATGCGTGCAAATCTCTGAAAATTATTTCTCGCTATTCTCGGAAAATGATAACGCTTTAATTTGAAGGAGAAGGATAAAAATTAATTAAAGCTTCTATTGTAATTAAGAAGAAAATCTTTGGGATTTCTTGCACGTGCATTCTTAATTTTTTTCTCTGAGTAGTTTGTATAAGGAAAAAAAAATTGCAAAACGAAACTTCTTAAATTGAAAAGTTTGGTTTAAACTTTCATTGAGTCCATGATTGAAGTGGAATTTTTCTGTTTTTGAACATACTTCTACAAGCTTATTATTTGCTCCAATTACAACACGGCATTCGATCTGGTCAGTACCGGATGTGTGGACGTACTGGGAATGTCAGTTTTTCATGTTTGCCTGTTTGACGGTACAGTTTTATACATGTAACTGGGTTTTCTGTGATTTCAACCAGTTTTTGGTGCATGTGCAAGGGCATAGTATATACTATGGCAAGGGTGAGGCCTACAGAAAATCGTTTCACCAACACTCTTTATGACTTTGGTTTTTGGGATGACGAGTTGAATAAATAAATAGTATAGGAATTTCATACGCACCAAAAGGACATTTTTTTCTTTCTTTCTCAAGTCCAAATAATACACTTAACGACTATAAAAACTTGTTTATGGTTGGATTTACAGCAAATTGTTGAGTTGTACGTTACTTCAACACAGAAAATAAAAGAAAATTACTTTTTCCACTTGTAACTGGAGAAAATAGACCTTTAATGGAATTGCGTACAAACAAATTTTTAATAATAAAATTCTTTGTGTAAGTTTTAAAATCTTTGAATTTTATTACTTCATGGGCATAATTAACGACAATAACTGAAATTTAATGTAAAATTGACCACAAAAACTTTCTGCAGTCGGGGTGATAAGGAGTACGGTTAAAAATTAAATTGAGTTAATTTTAAAAGACGTTATTAAATTATGACAAATTAAATAAACTGAAATAATGGATTGAATTCACCTCGTTATTGCTGGTTTTTTTAATTGAAGAGGTCTGTCAAGCAAGAAGTTGAAAAATTGTGTTAAGCTGCACTCAACAGCACTTGATTCAAAGGAGTGGATAATGAACGAGTTTGATGTGAGGAGTGTGGGTGGTTCATTTCTTACGCAAGCAATTACAATTAATAACTCGCTGCTGCTAACAAGCCTGTTGCAGACCGGGCTCATAATTTACTTTATCTTCTTTTCTACTTATCCCCAGACCGAGTTAAGAAGGGAAATGTAGAATCAATAAGAAGTGGGTGGAATGTGTGTATTTTTTCATTCGTTTTTCGTCGTGTAATTTTTCGTTTCCCAATTGTGTGTACACTACATTGGAACAAGTGAGAGAAAAAAGTGTAATTGGAATGAAGGGTTTTTGTTGAGTGATTTATTATCTCAGAAACTTTTCTTGCGAGAGTAATAGATGAGATAGGATTGATTCTTGAATATATATTTATATATTTTCGGTATTATATTTTTTGGCATGATATTTTTTAAATTGACGAAGTGATGGTTGTTAAGGGTCGCAACAATAATTTCGTGCATTTCCCTTGACTGAATGGGGGATGGAGGAAGTTGCTGGAGAATAAAAGTAAAAAGAAATTGGACGCGAATTGAGTGGAATTGAAATTTATTGTGGCATGCGTGGTACAGGTGAGAATGGATTCGAAGTAATTTCGTTCGATGATGAGTTCCAGCAGTGCCAGCTTTGGCATCTGATGGTCTTTTCTCAGAGAGTTGAAGAAACGAAATTCATTTAATTTTTTTTAAATATTTTTTAAAAAAATATAAAATTTTTAGCTGGGATTTAGCATACGAAAGAACCAGGAACGGGCAAAACGAGAAAAAACAACGTGATTTATTAGTATTTTTAAAAATAACGAAACAGTGCACAATGATTACCTGCAATGGGGTATTTTAGACTTTTCGTTATCTCGTGCAGGATAAATCAAGCAGCAAAACTCGATAGTGTGAGATTTATTGGCAGTGATTAAAATTTCGCTTTCGTGCTAAGCTTGGTATGAGGTGAACGGTATTTCCACTTTTATTTTTTATATTGACGTTCATGTTGCCGTACATTAAATATTATTGTTTAAATATTAAAGTCTACAAGATTCATCAGGGGAAAATAATATACATGAAATAGTTGTAACGTAAAATGGTTACAAAGGAGAAACAAAGGAAAAGCTTTTCTATACTTTCCCATCGTTTGTGCCTAAAGAATTCTTGTGGTCGTGTAATTACACTTTCTTATCTCTGGCCGTTGTCGTTGTGTTGGCAACGAGGCGCCTCTTGCTGCCGAGAGAGAACTCTTGAGGTGCTGAACTGGGGCGGCCAACGACGTACGATAGGGACGACGAAGGGCTGATACTTATTTCGCTCTCTCTTTCGCCATCAGCACGTCTTAATTCCGTTATTTTCCTCTTGAGTGCCCTCTCGTTCCTTGTTCAATTACTGAATCTCGTTGCATTCTTTCTGATTGAGAGTGAAACAAAAGGGGAGGAAAACAGATAAAATAAATAGAAGCGAATATACAGTATATCTATATATATAAATAATTTTTTTAAATAATTGAAACAAAAACTGATGGTAGAGAGAAAATGGCGGCAGAATTTCACGTCAATTGTTGTATTGTATGCAGTGCGCATGCGCAAATCAAGTCGTATACACGACAATTTGAGTCGAGATTTTTGAAAAATCTCGATCGAGACCTTTCAAATGAGAATACATGTGACAAGATTTTTCACAATATCTCGTTATTTTGGCATTCTCGTAATGAAATAAATCTCGTACAAGAAATTGCAAACTGTCTAATTATTAGCAGGTTCGCTTGAGATTGGGTTTCTTGTTACTGGATTCATAAGTTTGTCGTAAAGGGTAGTTTGGATTGAGTTTTATTGAAGTCCATTTTGGAGTGTCTGGATATAGAGCAAATCCTATCATTACAGTCGTGATGAAATAATTTTGGAAAATTTTTTTTTTGTTAAATATTTATCTTCTTAAAGATGTTACGCATTTCATCTTAAACTAACCTACAAATGGTCTGACTAGCTGATTTGACTAACATTCATTTAAAATTCATGTATTGCTCTGATCTGGCAAAGATCCACGAGTCGAAGCACTTTATAAATGCAGTGAAACTTTTCAAAACTTTTAAGTTGATGTTGCAAGGCGATGAAATGTTGTATTTACAATAACAGTTTTATGTCTTTACAGTCTTGCAGTGTAAAACTAGATAGCTTATGTTAAGACACTTTACGAACCTAACACTTGATAGTCGTTTGGGTGAGCCTAAAAATCAAGGTGACTATTTTTGAGTCACTGCAGCGTTCTAAACATAAGACAAAGAATTGATCGAACTGCTATT
>JH431984.1:324477-481875 GCA_000239455.1 Strigamia maritima | reverse complement strand
GATCGAACTGCTGCTAATGAATAGACAGAAAACTGCTAAAATCCATACATTTATGAATTTTAGCAGTTTTCTGTTTATTCATTAGCAGCAGTTCGATCAATTCTTTGTCTTGTATTTAGAACTGCTAATTTCGTACTCCAAAATAGTCACCTTGATTTTTAGGCGCCCAAACGACTAATTAAATGGAACCAGTGTTTAGGTTCTTAAAATGTCTTAACTTAAGCTATTATAAAGTGCCTAAAACAAAATTTAGACACCTAGATTTGCAGTGTGTTTTTTGTGAAGCCCGAAAACAGAGCTCGCGCTAAATTTCGTGTGTATCTAGATTGGTGTTATGGAATAGTGGGCGGAACACTTAATGTGAAACGAGATAGGACATTGATTGTGGTTATCTTTCATAAACCAAAAAAATACAATGGTCGCTATTTTCGCTCCTCATTGCACGGAGATTTTTACAATTGTGGGTTGCATTGCACATTACAAATTAAAAAATTAAAATTCGTTACATGAAAATTATAGATAAATAATAACTAACTTTTTGATTATTAATAATTATCAAGAAAAAGTGTTATCTATGATAAAAGAAAAACAGCAAAAAAAGACCCGAATGCAGGAATATTAATAAAAAAGCAAATCTGGCATGTGCAAAACGTCATCGAGATCTGTTCTAGAGTACAGAGGAAGATGAAGTGGGGGAGGTAGTGGTAACAGAAGGTTTGAAGGCAGAGAGAGAGAGAGAGAGAGAAAAAGACGTACTCAGGAAGCCCCAAGCTCCAGATAAGAGTGAGCGCGAGACTAAGAACATTTTCTTGCTTCTATCGTTCTCTGACATGAGCCATGGAGAAGGAAGTGTGCACTCGTTGGGTCGACGAAGAGTGGTATATCGGAAAGCAGTCGACATTTGTCGATCTTCCTAAGTTAAAACTTGCTTTTTCAGCGTTTTTAATATCTGGATTTTTATTCGTGACTTGCAAAGTAAGAAACTTTAATCCACAAGAATTTTTTTTTATTTGTTGTTAGTAACCTTCGGTTGCTGTGCATTCGGTCATAGGAATTTAGGTTTTAACTTTGTCTTTATGAATTGTGACAATTGCACACGAAGGCACGGAAGCGATGCAATAATATCGCAGGTCAGAAACAAAACCAAATGGCAAATCAATAAGTCTTTCGTGTTTGTGTGTATGCGAACGCCAAACTGTATTTCGTGAACTAGAAAAGGAACCCTCTGGTCGCGTCCTCGCATCGCATGCAAATAGTGTTCGTCCCAGCGATCCAAACTGCAAGATATGTTTTCTCAAATTCCTTTTAGATTCTCTTAGGTTATATTACTTTGCATTTTTTGGTAAAAAAAAAAAATAAAATAAATTTCGAAGTCCACATATATATTTATATACTGCACCTAAAATAAAAGAAAAATCTATTTGTACGCTGCAAAGCACAGGATAAAATCGGAATCAATTTTTTTTAAAGGTAAAAACCATGAAAGAAAAAAGTGCAGAATGTTTGTGCTGAATGCACAGAAAATGTGTCAGGTGCAGGGTTGAAGGATTGGGGCGTGGTTGGTTAGATTTTGAGATAACATGAAGGGCAGATACACTATAGAGTTGACAGAAGCTTTTTACATTTATTTTTAGTGGTTGTGATATTTTTGTTATATATTTTAGTAACTGCATTCAAAAATAGAAATTTTTTTTTTTTTCTTTTTTTTTTTTCTTTTTTTTTGTTGCGATGGCTGCGAGAAAATACGGAAAAATTTTTGTTTTCGACTGCACTTAAAGCTTTTGGTGTGTTCACACTAAGATTTAGTGAATTTAGTGATTGGTTGTGACTTCCGGCACCTTAAATTTTTCTAATTCTAGTTCTACAGCCATTACTTGATTACAAAGGATTCCAATTTCCTTCAGAACTCAATTTTTGCAATTTTTCTTCTTTGCTTCTTTAAGTAAGCAAAATTCCAGTCATCTAGAAATGCAAAGAAAAAAGGAGAAGAAAAAAAATCTCTGGTCCCTAAAGGGAGTAATCAGACTCGGGCACACAATGAGCTAAAGGCATGGCACATGCAAGGAATGTAGATGAAGCCATCCCTTGACAACCGTCATTGCCATATTCATTGGTGAAACGTTGGGATTTTTTTCTTTTAGTATAAGATTTTTAGTTTTTCAATTTGCCAAATTCTTGCACAGTTGTAAGATTTAAGAAATGTATTACGAAGGAAGACTTTCTCGTTTGTATTATTAAAAAAAAATTGGAGTTGTTTTGTTAAATAAATCTGTTTGGAATAAATGCAAAATGAGTTAGTGGTTTGAGTGAAAGAAAAAAAAGGGAAATAAATAAATGAAATGTTTTCCAGGTGTTGTGTTGTGTGAATTTTCCCAGAAAACAAAGAAAAGGATTCAGTAAGTAGTATTGAAACAGCACGCAAAGTTTATTATATCAAACACATCTTCCGTGCACTAAATTTTGTTGTTTGTAATGAAAATTTCCATTAAAGCTGAGATTTTTTTAACTGAGGATATTATTAAAGGTAATAAAAAGACAATTAATGGCTTTATTTGCTCTGATAAAATAGTAATAAATATTTAAGTATAATTCTTTTATTATTGTTTCTGTTTATTATTAAAAAAAAACTTACGCTTAAAGGGAATGTAACTTTTATTTTAAATAGGATATTAGGCTTATGAAATTTTCTTGTTTAATTAAAGAAAATGAGGCAGCAGCAGCGACTGTTGCTTAATTAGAACGATTTCTGAAATTGCTATGCACATCTGCCCACAATTTCTCAGCGATTGGAATAAGTATAGCATGTTGTTGTCGTTGTAGTGGTTGAAGGCTTAACTGGACTCGAGTTAACAGTTAGATAATTTGCTCGAGTGCTTTGATGGGATTCATAGGATTGGCCTTTGCTTACTGAATCAAGTGGTATATACTTGCACCAGAATTGTTTTTTAGTCATTGGATTGAATTGATGTTGATCTTTGAGTTGTATACAGTGCAGTTTTTTTTTTAATAAAAAAAATTGGTTGAGTTTATTTTTATTATTCAGTTCTTTTATGATTATTTGTTTTTAATTTAAAGTTTTCGGTCTTTTGACTGACCCATCTTCAGGCTATAAAATGTATATATTTATACAACATCAAGCATAGTTGATTTGAAGTTTGTTTGGTTTATGTATGTTATGTTGTACCCTGAACATAGTCAACTGTAAAGAATGGAAAAGGCTTTGGGGCAAAATTTATATATGAAAATCACTTGATTTAATTGCAAAAAAATTACAAAATTTAATTAGATTATTTTTTCTTACAATCAAAGATGCAAATTCTAATTTGTTATGACTATTAAGAGCGTTTTTAAATAAAAATAGATTCACAGTTTCACTACGGAAACACCTGAAGCTATTTTTCAAGATGTATTGCGAATTTAATGCTTTAAAAAATGTTTGCATATGGAAAGTTTTTAAACCTTTCTAACTTTTAAGTTATCTTGCATTATTTAAAATTGCATTACTAATATTGACATTATTACTGTAATTAATTTATTTAAAAAAAATATATTTTTTTTAAAAAAAGTTTTATGTTTAATTTAACAACTACCTGGTTGTGTGCGCTTATTTGCATGTAAAGAAGATTGCAGTAGGGGGTACTTTAAAATCTTTATGGAAACTTTCTTAATGCGGGAAATTTGTCTTTGTCAAGGTTTCTTTAATTTACAATAGTGCACTAATCTACGTCAGATATTTACATCTTCCAATTGCTGATTTTTTTTATACATAAAGGTTAAATTTTTAATTTGAAAAATTGATAAGTTATTGCTGCTCAGGATTAGCAGTTTAATGCATAAGTTAGTTTTCTTAGCTGACGTTCAAAGCAATCAATGATAGAGTTTTCACAGTTTTTAAAATATTCATCAAATAACTTTGAAATTTTCATTGTTAATTCAATACAGGCAAGGAAAAGTGAAAGGTCAAAGGGAGAGCTTGAGGAAGATAAATGAATAAGTAATTGCAATAACTTATACGAATCTTTTTCTATTTTGTTTTAACTTGAAATTATTTTTGTTATATAATTTAGCTTTTGTAAAATGAATTAACCATTCCAAAACTTTTTTTATTCGCCATTGGATACCATTGAATTGAATATAAAAACCAATTTAAAATCAAAAGTTGCATTTGGCACGGTTAAAGCTACTTATGAGTGCTCATGTTTGGCGCTCAGAAATGGTGAATACCAATAGGATTTACATAGTGAGATGACTGTATTTGGACGTCATTTATGTTTGGTTTCCTTTGTCGAGTATGTTTATATGTGCATTTGCTATCGCAGTATTCTCTTGTTGAAAAGGTTTCAACAACTGCTTAAGGAGTTTGCTAGTCTCTGGTCTAAACAGAAGAAATTGTTACTCGAAATTGAGTTATAAATTAGTCAGTAAATGGTACTAGAGGATCTTTACTTGCAATTCGGAACCCTATTACAACATTTGAGTCTTACCAAAGACCGTTAACTATAATCTAGTACTTTAGGCTTCTACAGTCTAGAAAATAAAAGGTGTATTTAGGTGTAAAACAATGTCCTGCAATGTGCACTCTTCTTAGATGCAAAGTACGCTTTAAAGTACTGTTTAACACCATTACAGAAAAAAATCAATTTTATAAACTTAAACATTTTATATAAAAAAGTTAAATTTTATTTCAATATTTTTATTATATTGGTCTTGCAATTTTCTGGTCTTCTGGCATTATAGCAAAAGCGCTTTAGCTGTGGTGACATCTTCCAACTGCATGTGACATAATGCCATATGAAAACATCAGCCAGTGTTCGGATTGGTGTTTGTATATCTTGACCTCGATCTTGACTGAGCACTGAGCATGCTCAGTTGCTTTATCATCAGTAACATCTGGTGAAGCTTACTGGAGAAATTCTAAGAACGCTTTTGCTAATAGATTTATGAGGTGTAGACTAATGGCCACTGTCAGGAAGTGCATTGATTTTCTTACACCCAGAAACAACTTTTTACCTAATTACGTCGTTTTTTGCTTATTAATTATTCTTTAAGCAAATTAGTGTGGTCCAGTGTTCCTTTACTTATTTTTCTTTCTACAAAGCCTATATTTACAACTGTCTTATTTTTCTTGCAATCACAGTTGCAGCAATGTAAATATTTTCTGATTTTCATTACAAGAACCACTTGTCTTCATTTTTACTTGACCATCTGCTGAAATAAACTGCAGATGGCACCAGGAAGCAATCTACTTGTAACCTTTGGCTTTACTGAGAATCTTAAGGTAGTATGAGTGAGCACTGCACACTGTGAAGTAACAAAAGACCATGGCTCTTAGCTTGTTTTGTTTCGGAAATAAATTTTAAAAGGAAATTGAAAGTGACTTATTTTCTGAGCTTAATTGTTTGTTTTGTTTCAACGAATATGTAGGTCGAAAAACATGTAAAAGAATATTTTAGCTAGATTTGTTGCTTTTTCGATTTTTTTAAAGGACATATAACAGAAGAAGAAACGTATTGGTCCCTGGTGTAAGCAATGTGTGAATTTATTATCTAGAGATAGGCTGTGTGAAGTCATGTGCTGTGCTATGGTCTGGCTGTGCAGTGTTTCCAACTCAAATCATCGTTAAAAAATAATGGAAAAGCGCACAATTTACGCTTGCATTTTATGCGACCCAGACCGCGGTCCTGCACAAGATAAAACAAACATTGAACAATTTACTATCACATCTAAAAGATTAAACAACGTATGTTTCAGTCGAATCACATTTGAGCGAATAGGAGAGCAGAAAGGGGAGAAAAAACGCTAGTTTATGTGTTTTTGACCCAGTGACACTTAGGTAATTTGTTGACTCTTTATTTGGGTGTATTTATTGCCTAGGCGAAGAGTTTTAGATGACCGCAGTTCCAAAAATTGCACCTTAAAGTTAGGCAATTTTATTGATTCTGGTGTACAATTCCCTATTGGCTGCACTCATTGTCCCCTACTGAGTGGTTTCAAATGCCTTCCCAATGGGCTCTGATTAACACTCCCCTGTGGAAGGAGAACAAGACATTTATTCTTAAAGCGCTTTGCAATGAACAGTCAACTTTGCTAACATGTAGGATTCAATTATAAGCTGATTTGTGAGCAACTGGAAAATCGCTAATTTGATCGTGGCGTGGGTGTGTGTCTGTATGATACCAACTGCATTCGAAAACAGTGACACAACAAACTCGGTTGATGTAATCCTTTTTTCGTTTTAGCATGTTTTATGCTTCATCTTTTCTGCATTACATTGGTATGCCGAGCTGAATTTTTAGAGGGTTTTTGTTTTGCATCGAAGATGAAGTCATATTTATTGCAAGAAATGCGAAAAAGTTTCTATTTTCGAAAGCACATATTGTTATGTAAAATAGCTCTCGGCTCTCAACACGGAGTAAAATTGCGGTTTATGGATTTCCCTCATACAGTTACCTGCATTGAATGTCACGTGTTTTTTTTCAGGTTAAAGTTTTTTTTTTTTTTTTTTTTTTTTTTACTACGAGACGTGTATGTGACTAGAAAATAAGTGTAATTTTATGTTACCGATTGCAGACAAAATGACAAGAATGTGTTGTAAAGATTAATTGCAGCACTATTTCCTGTCCTGTTGCAAAGAACTAGCAAGTCATAAATCTATAGCTATACATCACGCTGTGTTGTTACTGGTTACTGATGTTGAGAAACTGTAATTGATTTACCTGTAAGTGTGAGCACCTTACATGGATTGGTTTAGGACATTTATATATAAAACCACAGAACAATACTTAAATTTTCCCTTCTTAGGACTTAGCTTATAGGGACAATTCAAAATATAAATTTGTTTCCTCTTTAAAAACGTCTGAGCGAATCGATAACAATAATGTCGGTTCTCATTTTGACTGGGAATGTTATTAATTTTCTTTCATCTTAAAAATGCTGAAAGTACTTTGCATTAATTTTTAATTTTTTTCTACCCATTAATTTGTATTTAGTAATAAATAGAAAAAGTTATATATTGCCGATATGCGCAGATATATATATTTCTTTTTTTGTTTTTTTATAGTTTAGTTTTTTCTTTCACTTTTTTCCTTTTTCTAGTGGAAATCACTCTGTGGAATTAATGACCGTGGCAAAAACCTATAATTGCAATAGAGTACAGTTGGTTTTATGTGAGGCCAAGTGAGGTTGTGCTTCAACCTCTTCCTATTTCTTGGCTTCTATACTCCACTCGCGTGTTGACCTGTTCGCCTTTACCGTTTAAGCAGATTGTTTTCTAGCTTCCTAAAACGACGAAAGTATAAAGGCGTGAAAAAGTAACATAAGTAGACTAAGAAGAAGAAATATATATTTCAGCTTAAAGTTGAAATTTTCTTTTGCTAAATCAACTTTAAACGACCTCGCATTGTGATTTACAGGCAGTAAACAATTTTTTGTTAGCATAATAACTTTGAATACTCAGTTTCCCCATTGTGTATCTGCATTGTGATGGTACTTTTTCAACGTTATTGATTTATAATTCAGTCTATTTATTCTGAAAGTAGTCTAAAATCAAGAATGCGATGTTTGTTTTGTTCTGTTATTAACCGCAAGATAAGATTGCAGTTGGCATTTTACTCATTCAATGAGAATGCATGTGTTATGATCATCTCTACTTACTTAGTTAGACCTGCAGTGCACTAGGTCTTATCTTCACAATACAAATATAAATGTTAAATTATTAAAATTAGTTTTTACGCAGTATGAAATGTATTGTGAATTTGAGACATATTTCGTGATGTAAAATAATGAATTTTCGTTTTCTACTTGTGCTCTCTGGTTTGTACAAGTGTTGCCTTGTGGTTTAATGAATGATTTCATGGCTGTTAATGACGTTGAAACGGAGTCATTGGGTCGAGTGAGAGCGAGAGAGTTAGCAGAGGAGAAGGGGAAGTGTAGAAGGGAATTTTCCACAAATGAACGTGCGCACCAAAAGCAATCACACGCGTTTCCTCTGTACAATTTTCCTCCCATTCTTTCATTAACCACACTCAACCACATTTGTATGTAGTATATGAAAGCATATTTGCAGCTGGCAAATGGTTCAAATTGCAAACTGTCTCATTGCTGATTAGCCACACTACATTTGCTAAACTAAATTAGCTATATTACAATTGAAATATTCGTTTCATAAAGTTTGCTCGTATTATTGTGTTGGCGTCAATTTCACCATCCACTAGATCGGTGATGGACACTGGAGTTCTGAGAATTTTATATACACGAGATGGAGACACAGGAAATTACAAGCGGAATAGAAAATGACAGGACGAGGACGCCAAGGATGAAAACTACCAATCTGAAGACGTTGCGGCCAAGGACGATATTGATTTTATGTCACCTGGTATTCTTGGTTGCAAAATTCTATAGATATATATATATATAGTATATACTGTACGTAATATTTTTGTATGAAAAAATGTTCGATTTTCCAATCAATTGCATTTTTTGATTGTAGTTTGAAAATTAATGTTTTTTAATTTGAGTTTAAAAACAGTTTTGTTGGAGGAAAAAAATAAACAGGTAAACACTTTTGTTGTTGCTTTACACGTCAGGATTCTTTTTTATTTTGTATACAGGGATAGCAAATGGGAAGGAAAACATGTTATTGGATGGAAAATCCAGTCGAGGTTAATTCAGTTCAACAAACTTGTATAACCTAATAGGCCCAATTGGGCAATGTTTGTGCAGATTGATAAAATTGGATAGAGGGAGAAGGAAAAGGTAGAGGTCAGAGTTGGTCTTTCTGTCAAGAGTCGAGAAATCGATAGGAAAATTTGGTTGAAGCTGTAGGGCTGGCTGGGCTGAATGGAAAAGATGTGTTTGTCATTGTAGTATTGTTGGGGCAAATTTAGTTTGTAGCAGGAAATTTAAAAGAATTGAGTTTTTAAAGCTGAGCATAGATTATGTCGGCGGAGGGAGCTGTGGGAACGTAATGACGCTTGCTGTTAAAATGGGAGAATGTGAAAATGTAAAGTAATTTATGTACCTAGTTTCATAACGACATTATGTTTGCGGTTGGGATAATCAATCTCTACTAATTTATGCGGTTGAAATAAATCTGTGAATTTTATCCATTACATGTGCATGGTTTTATTTTCTGATTATATCGAGTATGGATACATTTTGTACTGCAATTTTGATTGAAAATATATTAGATTGATATATTAGATTGATTGTATATAAAATTGAATAACATCTCAGAAATCTAAAATAAAGCTAGGGAAAATGGGTCAATATGTTTTCGTTTGCAAATAGATTATTTATTGTCGATAATAAACATTTACAGGCGGTAACGGTCTTTGTTTCTTTTTCAAGGAGAAAATTTTTAAGTGATTACACGAGTATTTGTATGCGCAATATAAATTGCTACTCAAATACTCATGTAATTACATATAGAATTTAATAAATAAGCAGAAGTGATGATATTTGCTTGTAAATGATTTAGAAATGCAAGCTGTGCCTACATGAAATTGCATGTTATGCATGATAAATGTTGAATGAGAAGAAATTATGACACAATCCTAATCGTTGGGCGTAACTTGTTGAGTGGGGAATTTAATTCATATTTAAATAAACTTGTTATGTTCCAAAATTATGTTTCTGGGTAAATTATTATAAGGTTACTGACCATTGGAATTGTCATTTGCCATTTGTCACCAGTCGTGAAAGAGTGTGAAAGAACTATTAGACATTAGGCCTTAACTTGTCTTCAGGTAGATTCTTTATAGTGATCAATTGTTTGGCGACAGCTTAAGCTTCCAATTCAATATACCTATCACAACCAACTAGTGGTACAAATTAACAACACACAGCATATACGTCGAAGTATTTCAACGCTACCTATATATTTTTTTTCCTGTAAGAAGTTTTTCTAGTGACTGAAATTCATTTTTTATTTAGTCATTCACTGAGTGGTTTAAATTATATAATGCTTTAAATTGAAATACAATACTAAAATGTGGAGAGTCCTAAACTTAAACTACCTTTTACTGTACTTTTACTTTACGTTTCTTACAATTTTTATGTTGAAAAATAATTTTTTTATTATCTCCTCCAAATCTTTATTTGATTTGTATTACTTTTTAAAATTTTTTTTCCCCATCATTATTTGATACGAGATAAAATGCATGCTGTAGGTAGAATCGAAATGGAAACGAATACATGAAACAAGGAAAAATATTTTAATTATTAACAATTGGAAAAGCTTTTTATATATATTGCTCCTGTAATTACATAAAACATGAAACGGGCTTGACTGTGAGGCTGTACTGCTATGACGTTGACTACCAGCTTACTTTAATTTACTTTAATAAACGAATGTTGACAAAATAGATTAAATGTCTGTTTTTAAGGCCTGCGTCTCTCGCAGGCTGTGAATGGACTTTTAATTAAATTAATTCTGTGAATCCATTAAGCAAATACCATGTAGATGTGGTGGATGTCTTAACCTTAGTTTCTTTTAACGACGTAGCATTTTTTGTCCTTGAGTCTTTGTTGTTTTCGCCTGCTCGTTTAATAGATTATGCGGTCGTCATTGCTGCAAGAACGGAAGAATCCTCAATTTGCGCTACCATAGCAATTGTTCTATAATAAGTAGTTACTTTGACATGTATAAAAGGCAGATAATGTGATTTAATACCACATGGCTAGTTGAGTTAGAATTATTAAATATTTATTAAACTAAAAATATATGTCGAAGGTTATACAAGTATTTAATGGAAAATATGAATAAAATTTATTTACGTGGTATGAAACGTTATAATTCTTTGGCATTCGCCGAAATGAAATTAGAAAAACTTTATAGCTCATTATAATTTCCTGGATTGTATGCAAAATATACATAATAGTATTTTAAAAACATTATTCTATTTAAATAACCTCAGAGGTAACGTTTTTTTTGGTTTTTTTCTAAATTTATTTCTTAAAAGTGTCTTTCGTATAATAGCGTGCAAAGTTGTGACATTTTTCCTTTCACGAAGCATTTTTATTGCGTTTGTCACAAAGGTGGTGTGAAAATAACTTTTTTTTGTTGTCTCCAGTTGAAAAGCCCCGTAAGAAAGAGAAAAATAAAAAACAGCAAAATGTAAAGAGACAAAACCCAGGTAGTTGTAGGAATTCTAAATGGAAAAATCGAACAAGTGCACGCAATAGATTCTTACTATCAAAGTTATTCGTTTCCCCAAGCTACCAATATCTATCCAAAGACAGGAATTGTATTGGAAACAAGTGTTGGGGAAAAAAAGGTAGAGAAGGGGGGAAAAAAGAAGAAAGAATTGGAATGAAGGTTGGCACATATCTCAGAGGGCTCACTAGATGAAACAAAATCCTAACTTGGCTGCTTCTTCTTTTTGCCTGTTTGCTTTGAACAGCTGAGCTTCGGACAAGCGAGAAGCTTTTTTTTATAGCTGTAAAGGGTTTCTTTTTATGATGGCATAGCCTTTTAGGTGAAGGCGGGCATTTTTGGCCAAGAAAGTGTGCAGGTGCTCTGGAAGTAGCAACGAGTAATTCACAAAGTTATGATCTCGACGTGTAGACAAGAACAGGTCCCTCAGCTCTGCACTTCATACGCTTAGTCTAACAATCAAGTTATCATTATGGGCAGATGCATCTTTGCCGCCTGATGGGACACACAAAATCGTGAGTGGATTAAAAAAATTGTGTACTTACAGATGGTGCAGTGGGAGGTCTTAGTTTGCATTTTTATGTAACGTCAAGTATGAAGTTGGGGGGAACCAGTAAAAGGGAAAGTCATGATTAGGTTTAAAACATTCTTTCTTGAAAAATTGTAATTTTATGTTTCGTTTTACGCACCGTGTAGGAAATATAAGAGTTATTTATGATGTGAGCCTTTCCTTCATTATGTTGTTATTATAGTCGCCTAGTCGGGGATTATGGGATTGCTCGAATTATGTTGACTTGGCTGCAGTGGTTCAGTTCAGTAGTTATTTTCTGCAATAGATGGCCAATGAAAATATTATGTAGGTAAATAGAGGGCTTTCTATTGTTGTTTCATCAAAGGTTATGTACAGTTTTAAGCGAATTGCAGTACGTGTTCCATCCATATATGATATCTCGTTTGGTGCTCCGGAAAAGCAAAGAATATGAAGATATTGACCACATTAAAACTTAATTGTATAAATAAATAAAAATTTTGTGCAAGTTTTCTAGATTGTTTTAAGTTTTAAATAAATATCTTTATTTGTTTGGTTAATAATTGCTATTAAAACATGCACTTGCAATTAAAAATTAAAAATTTATTTTATTGTTAGTTTCATTCTTTTAGTTACGGTATCATTATTTTATTCAAAAAGTTTTGTTCGTTCGCCAGTGGTGATGTCTGCCTCTTGCTTCGCTTCATCTCTGTTGTTATTGTCAAGTTTTCTCTACCTACAATAATGATGGAAAATTATATGTTTGGAAACATCTCTGGAGCAAGTGGAAGTGCACTTTTAACTTTCCAATTGTAATGGTTAGGAAATGAATGATTTTTTTTCTTTTTAATGAGGTGGAAGGTCATTTTTAATGATATTGTTATAGATTTGCTCTGTTTACTTGCTGGCGATGTTAGAGGACCTAACTCTTACATTTTTTATACGTCTTACGTTTTAAAATTATGTTTTGGTTGAATTTTCTTTTACGTAGTAAATTTCCATTGTCGTTTAGCTAACAACTTTGGTTTTCAATTCTTTATGTTAAAAATTTAAGCAGTTGTTGCAAATAATATCTCGTTATCAAAATGTCTTATTGAATTGCCATTTTTAATCACAGGTCGGATAATGTGTTTGATTTGAGTTTTTTTTGAGAGAGCCAACCAAGCGACTTACTTTTGGCACTATTATTGTATAATGTTTAATGTATAATTTTTTTTAAAGTGTTTTCCGCGACGATGATTATATTGAATGACAGCTGTTATTTCAGTTGTAACCAATGTAACATTTTTTATTGTCCGGTGGCTTTCAAGAAGAACCAGTCAAATGTTTCTATTTGTTACTGTAAGATCAGATCATTAGGACTTAATGTGAGTAGACAATTCTACAGCATAATAATAGTTTACTTTAGGTTTCATCTCTTATTTCAAAATTTGAATCATTTGTGTTTATTTAAAATGCTTAAATGCTTTTTTGTGTGTAAACACAAAACGAATGTTGTGATTCAACATAACACTCTGCTTAATTAGAGAATAAGCAATACATAAATTTTGAACTTTAATTGAAGGCATAGTGTCTATTTTGCATAATTAACCTTGAACATCTAATTACACTTCAGTTGTTGTTCAAGCACTAGAAAAGCATTGTCTTCTAGTGATTTAAATGCTCTCATTATGTTTGCTGTGGCAAATAACATTTAAAAATAAAGTTAACAATTATAGTGATTAGTATTCAGAATTGTAGTATGTGTTATTGTTTTACAGTATTAGTGGTTTGATTACACCTAAATTATTCGTTGACATCATGTTTACTTATTTTCTTCGTATTGTGTGCTAAAGTTTTGATCCTTAATCAACATACCGTCTAAATCTTGCCCGTTTGCTCACTTGGGTGCCTAAAATGAATAATTTTGGTCAAAATGTAATGTAAGTTGATGTGTGATGATCTACAAGTATGTACTTGTTTAATTTGATTATAGTCGGAGGTAAATATTGAAATTGGTAATGAATAAATTTTAAGTGGTTGACTGGCGGTTACTAAAAAGTAAAGTTTGGAAAGAAAATGTAGGAGTGAAAGAAATAAATTATCACCTATAGAGTGTGTTTCTACTGATAAGAAGGATTTAGTTTCTCGTCGAGCTGAATTCAATTTTGTACTAGGTTTGGCAATTTCCAATTTTAAATGCTGTAAATCATCGCACGCTCCAATTGTGCGTGCAGGATTTATTAAATTTGTTTGAAAAAAAATGTATTTAAATTTCGGGAAAAGTTTTTGTTAAAAATTTTTTTTATAGGTTTGTAGATTTTTTAATTTAAATCTCGTATGATTTGTTTTAAAATTTATTTTTATTTTCATTTTTATGTGAATAGGTATTATGAGCAATAAAATGTTTCTTTTAAATTTGAAAGAAAAATACTTTCTTAAAGCTTTTTGAATTATTTATTTTGCAAATAAGTCAGTTCAGTATTAAAAGAGAATCGAAAATTGATATTTTCTATTTTCGCACGGCTTGGCTTTTTGAAAATGGTCGAAGGGAAATTAAAAAGAGAAAATTTTTTGATGGGGGACATGAGGTTTTTAAAACTAATGAGCAAACAGAGAAAGAAGAAAAAAAGATCAATGAAAAGGGAGAAAATCGATATATCTAAAATAAAAAAAAAATTCAAGGAAAATTAGTTTTTTTTTTTTTTTTTTAAAAAGATAAAATAAATCTCAAAAGCGAAATAGAAAAATGTGATTCTTCAGTTAAAGAAAAAGAAAAATAAAATTTTTTTTTTTTAAATCACAAAATCATTGATTGAATTTATCAATTGAAGCTTACTGTATCCCTAGTCATCATTTACAGTTGCCAATCCTCAAATGTGTTCCCGACTCATTACTACCCCCGTGAGTCCATCCATTCGTGCTGCGAATGGTTGGCGATAGGGAAAGTGTTGATTGGACAGGTGTTGATGGTCTTCGTCGCTGGTAGCCATCACAGGGAACCTACAATTTGTGCCAATTTGGTTGGTGGCCCCAGCCCGGTCGTGTGACTGGTTTGGTGGGTAATGAGGCGAGGATTGGACATGCATTATTCAAGTCAGTCTCATTTTCAACTCCCCTGCCATATTCTGAATAGCAAGAGAGACTTGTACAAAGGTGAAGATGCAAGAACAATGACTGCACACATTCTAGTAAAAAAAAATTGAGCTTTTAACATCATTTATTAAATATTTCTAGCTTTGTACGAACGCGCAATCAATTTTTGAAAAAAATAAAGAAAAAAATGATTTTATTTGTGCATTTTTTAGCGAAAATTGTAGGAAATGTTAAAGGAAAAAAATAATTTGTTTACATAAATGAGGGAAATGTGCACATGGCATATGGCTTAAAATCTAGCTTGATAATCTGAAATCAGTAGTTCGTTGATAATATTCCCGTTCCCTCGTCGCCACACCATGGCTTCCTCCCATTCCATAGCACCATCTCCACCTCTTGGTGCTCAATCAATAATTTCATTTCCCGCGCGCCAAGAAGTCCTTTTGAGCGTCACAGGTGAATATTTTTCTCCGCTTGCAATTGCTCGTTCTGGCTCGGTGCTGTGTTGGGGATTTCATGACGTTGGTACACAGACATGCTCGCAATTCGAATGTCACTTGACGTGGCGTGCATCGCAAGACCGATTTTCCCTTCGTTTCTGCTTTTCCTTCTCCATCGTTGACTCTGTATATTCGCCTGGGCTGCGAGTAGATGCAGTAATTGGCGCGCGTTTTCATTGCACGCACCGTCTGGTGCAATGGGGTGGTTTGCAAGAAAGAAGTGGATGGAAAGTTTGCATTTTGAAAATGACTTGGCAAAAGGAGAGAACTACTTCTCGAGAGATTCCAGGTGCACTGAGGTGATGTGAAGTATTCATAATGCAATGCCCCGTTGGGTCTGCTATTTTTATACTGTGGACTAAAATGTGAAGTTTTGATAAGGTTGTGCATTGCTCCATATTGTGCAGTACTCAGTACTCACATTTTCTTTCTGTTTTATTGTATACATTTTGTTATTTCTATTTTTTCCTCATCCATCACGATCGAATTAATATTTAATAGCAATGTAAACGTCGTTTTTCTTTTGGGGTTCTTTTTTCTCGACTTGAAATAAAAAAACGTTTCTTATGCTTAGTTCCCACTTGGCAGAAATTCCGACAGAAAATTTTCTGCTGTGCAGAAAAGTATGGTTTTCTCTCGTTGGTTCCCACCTGTGGACTGAAAAGTGGGCAAAAAAGTGCTGAAAAGTAGAATTTAAAAATGGATGCCAGCTAAGGAAGGCAATTTGTAAACACTGCTGCTTTCTACACTCAAAATTTTCTGTAGCAGAAAATTTTCTGTCAGAATTTCTGCCAATATAAGAAGTTGAGCATTGAAAAAAAAACAACAATTTTTTAACGGAGATTAAAAATTGAATATTTAACTTCAACTTGAAAGTTTAAATGATTTGCATAGTTTATATTAGTTTAAAACAGACATATTCATTCTAAATTATATTCAATATTCCAATGGAAATTATATTGCATCGGGTGTTCGGATTGACAGATTGTCAATTTTGGCTGATCAACAGTTGAATTTTAATTTTGCAGAACTGTCAATAAGCAACAACAAATAGCTACCTAGAGTAGAATTAAATGCCAATTTTGATTACAATTTTATTCTCAATTGTAATCCAAAAGACTAGATGTTTGTAATATAAAAATATCTGATGTACGTACAGCATTTTGCGTTTTAAGGATTTTTATTGCTGGTTTGGCTTTTTTTGCGATCTTTTGAAAAATTGCTTTTAGCTTATGGTATTCTCTCAGGCAAGCAAGAAACGTTGGGTGAATTTTTACTTTTTGATATCCAACGTGAACAGTTTTACTCTTGCTTCGAAGCTAATAAATAAAAGAAAAAAGACCTCAAATTTGCTATAACTGTACTGCATACAGAATCATTAAACTTTTAAAGCAAAACGCCTAGAGTGCCAACTATGGCAACACACAAAAATCCTTATGATTCATGTTTGAATCACTCGTACTTTTTTTACTTTCTACCTAATACATACAGTACAGCACAAATCTTTTTTAAGAGGAAAAATAATTGCAATTCCTTCAACGAGTGTGTAGAAAATGAAGAGACAAGCTGACACCAAAAATCCTTTGCCTCATAGTCAACACTCATCAAATTCGCACTACAACAGATGGAAGATCCTAACCAAAAAAAAAGATAAAAAAGAAATATTAAAAAAAAAGAAAATTAATAGATCAGTTTTCTTTACAAAACATTTATAATGCATTGTTAATTAAGTAATACAGCAAGTTACAGGAAACGCTATTTAATGGACCCCTTAAGGTCAAAAAGCAATAAATTTAAGCTGTCACTGGCACTTTTTGGTCTATTTTTTGCCCCCTCTTTTCTTTACATTATGGAATCAAAGCGCTATCTCCAGTGTATGGCCAGCAGTCATTTTCATTTCATGTACCATGATTGGTGGATGGGGGAAAACAAGCCCATGGCAACACTTTCTTGCCTCGTGCCTTTGCAGCACGTACGTCTATGAGGAATTTTTTTTAAGTTTTAGTTATACCTCTTGAGTTTAACCGTTGCTCGTCCCCTATGACGCATAAAACAAGTCGTCTCTTCTTATCTTTCACTCTCGCCACCATGCGGCGCTGAAGCAATTTATTTTTGAGTTTGCGTAATAGATCATCTCACGATACGTTGCCACCCTCGCTTCATAAGTGCTCGCCAAACAAAGTGAGATGGAGTTCTTATATGGCATCAAGTGTCGACTCAAGTGCGGAAGATGTGTGACAAATTTCGGTGTTGGTTGTTCTCAATTCGCTGACTTGTGACTAATTGACTAACTTCACAAAGAAAAGAAAAATAGTTGTTTGCTTTAGTTGTTTGTTGAATTATTATTCTAGAAGGTTGTAGAAAAGTCATTTGTTTGTTCGTGCATATCAGCATATACTAGCGCGTAGCGCCACTGCGAATGTGAGTGCAATTTGAATTAGTCTAAATGTGGGATGTCGTTATTTCTCTGTATTTATATCTTTCGGCAGAACGTGTTTAAGGCTTTAGTTTTCCTAATATCGTATTGGAACTTCTCTTGATGGGCGAAAACCAGTTAAATTTCACGCATGATGTATTGGAGCTATAAAATGGCTGAAAATACAGTTAACACTTTGAATGTTTTTTCTTCTTTCCTTTGCTATAAAATTTTTTCTTCTTTGCTTTTCAAATTTGGAACTATTCTTTAAAGGTTGCATCTTCAATTGGTTGTGGTTATAAAATTTCTTTTTTTACGCCTGTCGATGATGGGTTTTGATTACGCATGGAATATTGCCAGATTGTCTGCTCATGAGCAAACAAAGTCGATAGCACGGTGAACTTATTTTTGAAGTGTGTAATAATTATAATAATAAATATTTAAATGAAAAATGGGCTATCAAGTGTCACCACGCCTTTTACTTGTCGTGTGATTAACTGTGTTTGCAGTTAGCGTTTGATTACTGATATCAAATTAAAAATCCTCAAGCTGGGTTCTCACTTGGGATCTTTTTGCTTTATCGCGCGAATTCCGCACGGTAAACTGACGTCAAAATTGCGCTATTTTTAAAATTGACAATTTTTCTAGGTTCCCACATGCAGCAAAACCACAGAAATACCTAGAAAAATTTTCAATTTTAAAAATAGCGCAATTTTGAGGCAAAATAAGTTTTAAAAAACTGAAAAACGCAATAAAATCGTGCGATTTTACAGCAAGTGAGAATCCAGCATTGAGCCTAGGTTCCCACACACAAAAAATCGCGCGATTTCGTTTTGCGTTTTGCCTCAAAATCGCGCTATTTTTAAAATTTTAAAATTTTTCTAGGTTTCCACATGCAGCAAAAACACAGAAAAACATAGAAAAAATTTCAATTTTAAAAATAGCACGATTTTGAGGCAAAACGCAAAACGGAATCGCGCGTTTTTTTGTGTGTGGGAACCTAGGCTAAGATGTAAGTAAATCTGGGTAACCTGCGGAAGGAAGGTCAATTTTTTTTTTAACTAGCCATCAAAATAGCTGTGGCCATAAGTAAATAAATACTCTGAAGTTTGGAAATAATTTAATTAGGTATTTAGGTATATGTTGTTAGTGTTTTTATTTTTCTATCCAAAGCAAAAATATTATTTTACATGTCATTTACATAACATAATTGTCAAATTCTCAATTAGATTGAAGTAAACACATTAGAATATGCATATTGAGCTGCAGTTGGTGGTATCAAACTATGACATTGCTCTTCTTATAACTGTCAATAGGAGACATCCATTGGATCTAATCTTAAGATGAGGTACTGATCCAGAAATACGACAATCCAATGGATTTTGAATTATTAGTTATCTTTTGTGATTGTTCTGCTTGAAATGGAGAAATTTGTCTCGTTTTGTATTACTATTTCAAGGAATGAAATAACGCAACCCATTTTATGATTGATATTGAATATTAAATCAACATTCATAAGAATTCGCTGTCCGTAATAATTTAATATTCAGTTTGCAGTTACATAATTTGCCGTGTGTGTGTGATATATTCAATGCTCAGTTGCGTGCAGACGACCAACAACCTTCATAGTGACCAATAATAAATTCAACTTTTGCTGTTATTTTGAAGATTTATTTTTTTTAGTTTGGTTTTTTTTTTTAAATTTAAAATTAAGTGTGATAAATTGCAATTGATTTTTTTCCTACGACAGTAGCGGTTTCATAGATGTAATAATAAAAGGAAACAAATGTGATATAAAATAAGCAAAAGTTGTCGATGTTTATAGTCTTCGGTGATCGTTTGGAGACGCTTTACTTTGCTTGGTGCATTTCACTGCTCCTGCTGTGGTGCCGTTTGAGGGGGTTGGAGGACAGCGAAATGGGAGGCGAAGCATGATTGGATGTTGTCGCTTGGCTTCCTTTCGACGGGGAGAGAAAACTTCTCTGCAGTGTCGCGAAGACGCGCGTGCTGCATTCCACAGTACTTATTACCACAAGACGTAGAAACAGCACTTTTTTTTCTATTAGTTAGAAGAAGTGTTTCGGATAAAATGAAGACATTCGTAATGATTACTTAAAGAGTAAATTATGTTGTTTTTTTTAAAGATAATTAATCTTTTATTAATTTTTGTTGTTGTGTTTTGTAACTTCGAGTGTTTGGATCTTTTGATGTAATCAAATGAGGGAAACAAAATGAAATAAGAAGCCAGCTTGGTATTGACCAATTTCGTAGTCGTTTTGAAATGAGAAATTGAATAATAGGGGCAAAATGTCTGCTGCATGACAAATAATTTGTTTGTTTGCTATGTATCTTAGTAACAATAATACTTTTGTACGTTTATTGCCTACACGCAGAGATAAATATAGTTTTAAATCACAGGACACGTACAGTATTTAAAATTATGATTTGTAATTTCTTTTTTAACTTATTTTTTATGTAATCGAATTTTTTAATCTTATTTTTTTCTATTTCTTGTTATTACAGATCATATCAACGTGAACGGAGAGACTCGTGGGCCTTACTTCGTGATCGAACCATCTAATCATGTGGAGTTCTCTAACGAAACTGGCGTGAGCATTAACTGCACAGCTCATGGCATCCCCGAACCTTTGGTGACTTGGGTACGGACGGATGGATCTCTCGTCAGTACTGTGCCATCTTTACGGCGAGTTATGGCCGACGGAAGTCTCGTTTTTCCACCTTTCAACGCCGATGAATATCGAGCGGAAGTTCATACTGCCACATACAAATGTATGGCGTCCAACAAACTGGGGACTGTTGTTAGCCGTGATGTAAACGTTAAAGCAGGTAAGGAAAGAGAGAGAGCAAATGGATAAATTGACTGGTATAAATATTAGATTTGAAATATTATCCAGAACAGCTAAGGTATTACAAGTTTGAGATGAGAATAATGAGATTTAATGATTTAATGAAGTTTGATATGGATTTAATACACTTATGTCCATTTGCTAGACTTACATAATTAATTTGTTTGTGTCAGTAACCAAAATATTGAAGTTATGTTATTTTAAATTTATATTTGGTCAAGTTAGTGCAACGCAATTAAAGTTATCTCATCGTAGATTTCCAAGTGCATAATTATATCGATTTTTGACTGTCGCATTTTATGTAAACGATATGTGTAAAAGTAGACTGCTAGTGGTGTTTATGATCCCTCAGTGTTTCACACCATTCACTCATGCATAGATGTATGATTACAGCAATGTAAATTCCATCGAAAATGGTTGCAGGTCATATTTATTGCAGGTTGTACTGCACCAATAGATTGATAAAAAAGAAACATTTAAAAATAATATATTTTACTTTAAAAATGTATGATAAATCTGGATTTCATTAGCTCCAAGACAACGTTTATTCTAATGCACCATTGCATTACTTTCGAAATTGACCAGATCACCATCCATTTTAACTCGTCTCATTTTAAGGTGCAAAATGCCTACCGATGCGATATTTCACAAATATTTTGTGACACAAAAATTTCGAACTTAAGCACATGCGCATTGCTTAGCAACGAAACATTGCGCATGCGCTTATTGTTGAACTATTGACGCGAGGAAATCGCCATTTTGGATTCCATCGATTCAAAACTCCCGAATAAAATCTACCGAACCACAAATAAGTAAGTTATCCTTTTTTTAATACCCACAATTTTTATTTATGGTGATCGAGGTCGAGGTCGTGGTCGCAAGGTTCTGGGCTCGTAGCTGAGACATTTTGTTGTAGGTTGGCGATCAAAAATTTAATACTTCCAGTTTATGCCACGAAATATAATAAGAGAGCAGAAAATCCGAGGTCATAGCTTACCACCTGTACAGAATTTGAATTGGATTTACCAAGAGAGCTTATTAAATTTATCAGTAAAACTTTCAGATTCTTGAGATTGACCAATTTTTTATTGACATGTCTGTGTTTAGCAGTACAGACCAATTCACATGGAAATGACGAATATCTCGTACACGTGTTGCTTTATTTTTGCTGTAAAATAATCCAGTTCAGTAATTCAAAAAATATTTACGAGGCCAATATTTCCTAGCATCTTTACTTTAAAAGCAGTTTATCCGGAAGACTAACTTTGTTTTATCATTTTTACTGTGAAGTTTGTAAAGAAAGATAATAAACGTGGTGCGGTAGAACGGTCATTATCAACCTTGAATGATTTATACAGAGCTGTGTAATAGTTGGAGCCACTATTTTGACCAATCCCGAAGACGGTAAAGTTAGAAATAGGCATTTGGGGAAAATTTAGGCTACTGTTTGCCATAAAAGTGCGGAAATTGAATTGTGAATAAGTCGTATATACCCCATAGCTATGGGTAATGTTTCTGGGCTACGAGGTTGAGAGCAGTAAACAAAGAGGAAATCTAGCAAAAAGAAATTTTTTTATGAATTTTTTACGTTGATGGAAAACAAAAAAAAGAGAATTTTAAACTCCTTGTGGGAATTTTCATATAAAAAAAAAGAGATAGAGGAGGGAAAGAAGAGAAAAAGTGTTTGCGCCGAGGCTGGATGATTAGGGTGGAATTTTATATACGCATTAGTTAATGCATTTTATGTCTCTTGTGGACAAGTTTTGGCTTAAAAATCAATAGGAAGGTTCGTATTGCATAAAACAGTCTCAGTTTCCAGTACAGTAATGAAAAATCTCAACTTATCTTACCTTTTTCTTTGGCATGGGATTTAGTTACAGCTGAAGGCAAATTGTGAAAAATGCAGAATCAATGTGATGCGATAACATGAGACAAGCATTAAAGCATTTGCATTTGGTCTTTTTTGAAAGACAATAAAATAAAATAAAATAAAATAAAAAGAAGCAAAAAGGGAGAACTTTTCTTATTTTTTTTCTTTTAGCTGTATCTGGATTCTGACAAGATGTCAAGATAAATATTGTCTCACATTTTCCATTTTCTAACACATATTTGAAGAAAAATAGGTTTCAGACTTTTATATTTGACATGTTATTTTTTCAAAAGAATTTAAAAAAAAATTATTTAATTTAAAGCTTCAAATCTCTTTTCAGTTAAATAAATATCTAACTTAAATATTTTAAAGTTGAATTTTTATTTTGAATGTACTTACCAATAAAAGTTTGCAGCTGTTCTAAATCGGTATTGGAATTTCTGCAAAACAACAAATTTTTTAAGGGTACTTTTCGAATAATATTTCTACACACACTTGTTAGATTTATTACAAATTGTAAAGAATAGGTTATCAGTGGATAGGTTAACGTGATTCCGCTAGATCTTTTATTATTTTTGGATGCGTGCTATCTACTAGAAGTTTTAAAAATTCAAAATCACGCCATTCATTGATAGAATTAAAGTGGAAAGTTTTAAAGCATACCGAATTTGTAATCAAAACTTTTATTAGTTTTTTAAGTAATGTTGTAATTAATCCAAAGTAATCTGAATAGAAGAAAATTAAAATTACTTTTTTTCTGTCCATAAACTTTGCGTTTAGAATACGATTTCTTGTGAGGTGCAGAAAAGTTGTTGAATTAAAAAAAAAATTACCATGAAACTAAAAAAAATTCCACATACAAATCGAGTTTATAAAACATGAGAATACCTTAAAGATTTATGGCCAAGTTGAAGAAACGTACAACCAGATCACGCTTTCTATTTTTTTCTTGTTCTCTCTATCCTTTTTCTGCTTTCTACTGTGGCGTTGATTAAGTTTCCGGAGACAATTTGAAAAATAGTAGCTGTCTTTTCAGTGTGCGTGGACTGGTTGAGAAAGCGTAAGAGAGTAGAAAATTCTCTCATTTACCTGCTATGTGTTATGTCCAATCCTTTTGAGAGAAAAAAAAGAAATATGTAAGAAAAGAAAATATGAAGCTGGATTTATGAGTGAGTTATGATTTTTCCAGTTCCAAAAATTTCAGCCAAAATGCTCGCTGAAATATTATGACAGATGAAAACAGAAAATTAAGACAAACAAAATGAACGTATACTGTATATTCTTTTATGTTTATCCTTTTACAAGTTGTGAGTTATCTCTTAATGAAAAGCTGATATAGAAAAGGTTATTAAATCCTTTTATGTAAATGCATAATACCAAACTGTTTGGTATTATTAAATTATTCGACAAGACCGAAGTGGTTTCAATGTAATAATGTTGCTGGCCATGTGAGTAAACTATAATTTCGTTGCTGATGCAGCAAATGCGTAATTATCTTGTCAATAAAGTAATTTAATGCCTCAGAGAAATTTGTAACAAATTAGTAGAGGACAATATCGTTGTTGTGCAATGGATGGGTAGGATACTGTCACGATTAAATACCTAGTCCTCATGGAATTGGAAATAAGTAGTTCGATTACAATAATAGTGACGTGTTTTAGTAAATAAATTTTAATCTGTAAGCTAATAAACAAATTTGAGTGGGGCCTGCTCAACACTTGCCAATGTAATAACTAGAAGCTCATTTGTTTTAAAAGGTTATGAATGAAATACATAATGGGAGAAGAGTATTTAAACTTTTTTTATTGTTAGTTTTACTGCGGTATTGATTATTTTAGATTTTTCATGTTTTCTGTCAATTGGATTAAATTTTTAATGCAATTCTGACTCTTATTTTGACCAACTTTGAAGGCAAACTCAGCAACTTGTGATCTTTTTGTTCATGGGGTGCAACATCAAAACTTACTTTCTTGCCACCTATAGATTTGCATTCTTCCTTTTGCCAAGTTTCTAAGGTATTCGCAGGACAAGGTGCTGAGTTTGCCTTAAGCTTTCTAAACAGAATAGCTATGGTAAAAGCATAGGAATTTCTGTGAATACGTTTTCATGATTTGGAGAAAAAAATTGCCAGGTTGAGCCAAAAAATGAAATGAAATGAAATGAATGAATGAATTAGTTGGTTGTGGTAAACATTTGCAGTTTGGTGTCTCTGCGTTTGATGATTCATGTTAGTTACTGAATGAATCATCATAAAATGGTACATTTTTTCGGTCTAGTTATTGTGGAATGTTGGATGTTTGGGCATAAATTAAGGTTAGTTTGAATTATATGTACTGGAGTTTACCGCAATACTTTTAACTGCACTGCGCACGAAATCACTTAATTGAAAAATATCTTTTTAATTTAAATCCAAAGTTATAAGTAGCTACATTCAAAAAGAGATTTAAGAGCTACTATGTACATTACTTGATGGTAATTGCACATTATAGTCCGTAAAGTTACTCTAAAAATTTAGATTAAACAAGTTTAATTTACTCTGAGCAAATGGTAATGTTTAAACTAAATTTACAGACTTAAGTTTGCAGAGTTAACAGCTTTATCAAAATTCTCTTGACCACTTTTAAAAAATAAGATAATAAAACTGACATGAATTGGCCAATGTAGGATATGATGGATATTTTGTTGCCAACGTATTTGTTTGATTGGCGTCCTGTATTGTCTCTTTCCGTTTATGGCCCATAAAACCACAGATGTACACAGCTATCGGAAACTAATTTTCCGAATTAATTTTAATACTATGAGACTGGAATTATAAAGATTTACGATTTTATTTGTTGCTACTTTTGTTTTGGTAAAATGTATTTTAAAAGATGTGGGTTTTGTTTTTCATTTATCTATTCAGAGAATTGAAGTTAGCACTTTTAAACAGGCAATCCATATTTAAATTTACATGAATCTTTGTGGCATATGAAGTTCATAACTTGATATTAGTATGTGAAAAATAGGCTAAGAGAAGAATTTGCGAATTCGCATTTGGCATTCAGTGTCTTAAGTGCGCTGTAATTCGTTTGCTTATTGCTGAGAATGCACATCTGTTTCGCAAAGAGACTTTCATGGCAAATAACAGGTTGGAGGGACGTGCCTAGAGTTTCGGTTGTGTTGCATGTGCCGTCTGTGCATTAAACATGTCCAGATGCAATGCATTAAAAAAAATATGTCGCTTTTTTGTTTGAATTGCACAACCAACAAAGCTTAGATAAATTACATATAAAAACAAGTCTTTGATGGATTTATGTGTTTATTTTATGTCAGTCAATTGTTTATATATAAAATGTTGTGGCTATAAATCATGTTGGTTTTGTTTACTTTTTAGGCATTTCTCAACACTACGAAATCCAGGTGCATGATGTTCACGTCATCAAAGGAAACACAGCTGTCTTCAAGTGCATCATTCCCAAAGCTATGGAAGGGTTTGTCACAGTTGTCTCGTGGATACGAAATTCTTTCCTCGAGATTCAACCTAAGTCACTTCTAGACGGTTAGTGCATAATTTTAAATTCTTTTACATTTTTTTAATTACATAATTTTATTTATTTTGCCACTCAATCACAAATCAAGTATGCTAATGAGATGTTAAATTCTCTGAAGTAATTAAGTAGAAGTGAAATGCAAAACTGTCAAGAAGGATGCACTATCGTCGCCATTTTCTGCCATGAAAGAGATGGCAATAGTAAGAATTAAAAATGCAACTTTAGGCCTTGTTCATTAGTATAATTATGTGTGAGGAGAAGATTCTCGTTAGTGCAATGGTAGGATCAGGTGCAATTATTTGCTCAAAGGCCTTCATCACACCATTCCCAGCAGCGATAAGTAGAAACGCCATTTTACTTCCACACAAAGAGTTAATTCTGTGTACAGGTGATTTACATTTTTTTTCTTTGGCGTCCCATTCTGCTCGTGGCCAATGGGCGAAATTAAAAATGGAAAAGTTGTTATGGCCTAGAGAAGTTGGTAGTTGTCGTTATTCGAGTTGTTTGCACACTATTATAGTGCTTGTGAACACAGGTCATTTTTAATGTCGTCCTTTTCAGTCGAGATGGTTGTATATAGACGGAGCTCATGTTGGTATACAGATTATTACGTTTTCTCGTAATCTCATTAGTTTTTAATTGTTTTGTTTATTATTCTACTTATTTTTTCGTCGATCGCTAGGAACATGGAAGGTTTTCACGAGCTGATTGTTTAATTATATGCGGTTCTTAGGGAAGTAAACAAGGCCATAAAGTTTTAAAGGGAGTTTGATCGTGTTAGTGCAAGTGAGATATCAGTCGTTTAAGTAAACGTCATGTTAATTTTTTTTTTTAACTAGGGGATGATTCGGATATTCAAATTTTCAATAAAAATTTTTGTTAAGGATTTTACCTTTAAAGTGGAGTAAAGAAAGGTACAAAGACATTCCAACGACTCTCGAGATATTTTATTAGAGACGATAGAAGCTAAAGTCGTGGTGCGTGCTAATTAGATTGGAAAAGTGGTGAAGCATTGGCTGAGGGATGCAGGATTCTTGTGATGTCGTCAGTCATGAATTCTTGGGTCGTGAGCACCCTACGAGTTACTGATATGTCTTCTCATAGAGGTAATTGGATCATCAACCAGCTTAAGTTGCACAATTTTTAGACGTCTCTTTTATTTCTTGGGCGCTTCAATATTCATGAACTCTTTTATCCAATTTAATTTGCAGCGAATTTTTTTATTAAATCGATAAAAGTTGCATTAACGATTTTTATTATTTTCTGATTTATTATGGTGGCGTTTTTCCTCCCAACGCTGGCGAAATGTTATTGTCGTGAAATTTGTAAGCTGAACGCTTGAGAGTTAGATGAATAAAACAGGATAGACTGCATTAAGCTGGCATTTGAAGCCGCCTCAGTCCAGTCAAGTGTGGCTGTGAATCAAAGGAGTTCATCAAGTGTGCAGCAAGAAATCCAGTAAAACACCCCCTTAAAGTGTAGGCGCTGATAGCCCCGAGAGGCGCAGAGGCCAGTCACGATTACTCGGCAGGAAGTGTTTTCTGGGACTCATCCAACTCTTGCTTTTCCTCGAGAAAGATCGAATCTCTTACGATGCAGTTGTAAAAGCAAGAAAAGAGGGGAAAGTTGTCGAGGTTTTGTAAGATCAACACGGAATTTCAACTTGTCTTTCTTGATTTTATCTACAGCTAACTTCCGCTTGATTTATTCATAAGAGTTCTTTAAAAACTACATATCTGTACAATATTAAGCAATAATGTGCTGTTTATATTTCAAAAGGATTAGATACAGCAACACTGAAAATGTTAAATTTTTTATACATTTTTTGGAGCAATTTTTTTATAGAGTTTTCTCTAATAAATAAATACTAATATGGAATTATTTAATCAATGAAATGTTAATTTTCTTGAATGTGCATTTTTAATTGGTTTTTTAAATATTTTAATATTACTATCAGCACTATTTCCCATGAAAGTTGTATGTAGCTTCAAGTTATGAATGTTTACGTGAACGTTGTGGCTAGAAATCATATGTTTGTTTACTTACTATTTACATGTTGTTTATATGTTTTTCTACACATTAGCAAGTTCTAACTTTATTTAGAAACTTAGAATTTATTTATTTAGGGGCTCTTAATTATCAGGAAACATTTTTTTTAAAAAAGGGAATTAAAATTAAACAAACTCGGCAAACAAACCATTAAAGCCTTAACTGTGTTTTTTTACCAAATGTGTTGCATCAAAACGGCTGTAATGATCTTGTAGCAGTGTTTTCGCAGATGCTTCGGTTTTCAATATGTCAGTGCATCATTACGATTTTTTTTTCTTCTTTATTTAGCTTTGCCGTTGGCTATTGAGTATAAGTAAAGAATTTTCATTTAACAGAAGAGCGAAGAACTGCTATTGCTATGACAACAAGATTGTGAGGAGGCAATTTCGTGCTTGCTTTGGGAAGTCTAAATTTAGCCGCCGCCTGTTTATGGCTTAGCTAATGAGTAACTTTAGAGTAAAAGGGAATTAGTTTTATTAAATCTTACAGAATGAGTTTGATGCAAAATGTTTTAAAAGTAAATATTTAGAGCGTTAAACGTGTTGTAATTTATCGTTTTACTTGAGCTTGAAGAAGCCAACAGATGTCTTGAATGTGTGAGTGTATTATCAGGGAAACTTGCTTGGAGTGTTACCCATATTAAGCTTAATTCTTCTTTAATTATCTTCATAAAACTTTGCTCATTAGCATTTGTCACAATCAGTCATAGGTAGAGAGGAGAAGCGAGACTACAAATTAGCCAGTGCACGGTGCATATAGTACACTCTTTTATTCTGAAATCTTATGTGTCTGCAGTTGCAGGGGCGTATAATGCAGGCAAGTTGTTAGATTTGCATGTCTTTTATAATTTACTTCAATTATTTGCGAGTTCATTTATTATTAGTTGAAAAAATGGAAATTTTGTTCGAATTGTTCGTATTCATTTTGATGCACTAATGAAGGGAAGTTTATGTAAGCATTTTTTAAATTTTTCTTCAAGAGGAGAAAGAAGAAGCAAAATTAACTAAGATTTTCAACTAATTTGAACTTTAAAAAAAAGTGTTTTTACATTGGGGCTGTGTAGAATTTGATGTTGGAGGAAAGCAGAGAAAGAAGTTATAAAGTTAATTAAATCGGCGAGAAAAATAATGTCTTGGGAAAAGTTATAGTTTTGATGTGTTTTTTTTTTTTTGTTTTTTCCTGCAAATCTAAACAACGAAATCTTATTTATGGTAATTATGTAAAGAAACGTTGATCAAAACGTTTTAATTTTTTTACTGATACTTTAATTTGATTAGACATGATATTATTTTTTATTTTGATGGAACGGAAGGCAAAACATAAAGAATAGGGTTGGAATTTAATTTTCGGAGGTTCTGTACTTAATCAAAATGCCATACAAGTAATCTACAATTTTGTATGTTTTCTTAAGATTGTTTTGCTCGTCGCTGGGATATCATAACTGTAATACGATTGCACACGAAAGCTAAGAATTTTTTATATAAGATTATATTTTTTTTTTATAAACATCTTGAAAGCAATTTCCGTAAAGCTCGAATTGACGTCATTCCAGTGCGGGATATTCATCATTTTAATAGCTTAACATCCATGGGCAACCACTACGTCCTTGAAAATAGGCAAAAGGGGAAATGAAATTTGTTGGCGTCAAATCCCTTTAAGCATTGAGGCTTGAGATGGCGGTGGAAACTCATTTGGCTGAGATCCATGCTTTTATTAAATGCTGAGCTAATCGCCCCTGCTGCTGCTGTGAAGAATCCTTCCTTGCTTGTGACATTGATGAGAAAATGAAAATAATCGATGCATGTAATGGCCACAACTGGCTGGATGTTATCTGCAAAGCAATGCCGCCTATGGGCTAGTTGCCAACTAACTCACTACTGCCCGCGCTCTTTCTCCTCACTTTCATTCTCTCGGTGACAATTGGATTACGGACAACTGTTTACCTCTTATCTTTTAAATTGTTATGCACTGAGCAAGTCGAATATTAAATTGGCATTACATTTGATGCCGGATTATTTTGATTAACTTACCTGTACCTAAAGGTTCTATTGATAAGGATTGACGTAATTGAAATGAATGATTACTCAATGGAAAGTGGTAATAGCGAAACAGATATGGCAGTTATGATACTGGGTGTGGTGGTTTTGGTGATTAATGCGAGGATGAGTGCTAACTAACATTTGTTTTACACATGTAGTGATGTTTAAATGTCTATTGTGGAAATAACTTAGATTTAATTGTTACAATAAATGAGCCTTTTACACTAGATGAGAGCAACTTGTTTTTTGGCACTGTTGCAAATTGAATTTATTGTAAAAAAAAATGAAAAATGTGATTGTTGTGGGATAAGAGATATATTACAAGTTTATTTTTTCAATTTTTTTTCCTAAATGCATTAGTGATGCAATTTTCTATTTAAGTATTTAGACATTATTACATTTGCATACTATTCTTTAATAATATAAATTTTCTGAACGTCAAAACTTGGGAGTCTACGTTAAATCGTTGCCACAACAGAAGTTTTTTTTTCTTCTATTCTTGACAAGTTACAATAGCTGAAAATTCGAAGTTATGATCACTGTCACAAACTGTTACATTTTTTTACACATGTGTTTATTACTTACTAGTTACTACCAAAATAAACTCATTGCCCTTATTAATTTAATTTTTGTCATTATTGTGCAAGATCATTGTTTGTCAGGATTTAAACCCACCTGAGAAATTCAGCAAATTTATATTGATGATGATTTCTCTTCGCTGGAAATATGCATTAGTGAAAGTGAAAGTGGAAGTAAAGTTAGAGGTGTATAATAAAATAAAAAAAATAAAATAAAAAAAAATTTGTTATTTTGTGTCGCGATTAACACTAGGTGCGTTCAATTTGATTTAGATAAATTAACTTAGTTGACTTAACTGCTAAGTTGACCTAAACTCATTACATGTGACGTTTTTGACGTCATAGTTATGGCAAATGACATGCTTAAGGTAATTAATCTCACTTAAGTTGCGTTCAATATTGCCTGAATAAAATTCTTAAGTGTGTAGTTGACTTAAAGTGACAGGATACGATGTATTTGACGTCATATTCATCTAAAACCTCCTACTTTAGACATCTTTACTTAAGTTACTCAATTCGTATCTTAAGTAAAGATGTCTAAAGTAGGAGGTTTTAGATGAATATGACGTCAAATACATCATATCGTGTCGCGACTAATGTTTGTCACAGCAAAAGGAGACAAATGGGGTATTATTTCAAAATTTACAAATATATCATGTCGCGCAAAAAATTGTCGCGGATTAAACGCGCCCCCACATATTCGACTCAGTTATTTTTCTCAAATGCAACAACGCGAAGTGTTTACTTGTACACTCGATCGTCTAGGGGGCGGTTGGAAATGAGTCAATGAAAATTTTACGTGCATAATTTTCTCATTAAAAACATAGATGATTTTAAAATGTGAATCGTAGCTTGAGTGGGAATTTTAATTAAAACAACAAACTCATTTGGAAGAGTGTATAAATTGAGGTAATGGTTGGTGGGTAGGGAGGATACAAAGAAAAAGAAAGTGGGAGTTAACAAAAGACAACGCCTCTGTACCTTCGCACAAGAGGCGCGTGTGGCATGGCGACTGAGATAGAGGTTAGACAAAGCTTTTGTTTTGCTCGGTAATGAAATTCACCAAATTTCTAAGATGTAACCGACTACATTTAGAGTGACACGTACATCTTTAACGAGGAAAAGTAAAGTAAGGAAATATTTGGTCACGGTGCCACACCCATTTCGCACTCGCATCGAATAAGGAGGGAAGGAAAAGTAATTATTAGAGTGTGCTTCAACTTGAGACTTGATTTGTTAATTTGAAAGCATATCAAGGGTAATGATAATTGATAAATTGGTAACGGATGTAAATACGGAAAAAATATAATTTTTTATTATTGTGAATGTGAAAGGTTATGATTAAAAGTTAGTCACGATTTCAATTGTATGATTTTTTATTGAAGTATATTTTTAAGATATATTTTTTTCCTTTCATCAGCACATCATTATTTGCGTCTTATTAAGTTTGTGTGGCAGCCTGTATGTGTAAAGATTAGGAGACGAGCCGTGAACTTAAGCTGTGAGGTTCAATAATTCTTTGCTGAAGTGTTGGATGACATTGATCCTTAATATCGACATATTGCTTGTCGTATAGTGATATTATCTCTGAGGAAAGATTCTAACTTATGTGAATAATTTATGTTTTGTTTTGAGGAAAAAAAAGGGCAAATTAGGGAGAAATCTGGTTGGAAATTGAATAAAATAGGGTGGATCTGCTGAAATTTAATATATTTCTAAAATATATGTTCAATTTAAAGTTGAATTATTAAATATTTTTTGTTACGTTATTAAATAACCAGCAAGTCTGTTCGGATTTGGGAGATTTTAGATGTTAGAGGGGCGGAAAAATCGTTGCATAGAAAGTGGATAATGTTTCGTTTCGTTTTATAGTGGGGGAAAAAACCAATAGTTGATATTTCCGTTGTACAAAAAAATGTTTCTACTTACTTTTTTTTGTTTTTTATAGTTAAATATGATTTTTACTTGCGGAAACAAGTTTTAGTCTGTTACAACTTATTACTTTCACTTGAATACATATAGATATAGTTTATGCTTGAATGAGTGAATGTATTACGTTGTTGCTTAAGAAGAGGATGAAAATATTGACAGCTGGTGCGTTTATTTCTAATTTTGAGTCATGTTCATGTAACTGCATGAACACGTATGCTAGGCATTCATGCTTTCAAGAGTGACAATTTGAGGTCAGGTCTCACCAGGGACCGGCACGAACTGGAGGTCCTTTATGTGACTGAAATTTATTTTTGTTAGTAAAAAAACCTAAAGATTAAAAGCATTTTGAAGTGGGAGGTTGTTCGAGTTCAATTGTTCGATTTTACGATCGATGAGGATTGAGCGATTTATTGATTTGCCTTGACTTCTTTTCATGAAATTGCACATTTAAATTCAAAAACACTTTTTTTCCTTTTTTTTTTTTAGAATCTTAAGATTTTAACAATTTAATATATTGCCGTTTCTTCTCATTGCTCTTACTTTTACTGAAGGTATAAATTTGCAGCCAAATACCGGTAGATCATTTCCAGTCGGGGTGACTTCGTTGGTCTGGTCAATATTTGGAAAGTCCACTATAAATGGCGCTTGGTTTAAATTTATAGGTTTTTTTGCTACTAAAATACTATAGAACGGCTTTCTAAGTTTCTTATAATTTATTTCTAATTGCGACTAAGAAAAAATGCAACAAAAAATATTATATAATGTTGTCTCCTTTTTTTTCTCAGATGTAAAATAAGGTAGAGAAAAAGCATTCAGTTTCTTTCTAGATAGCAGTCAGCTTTTTGCCTTCAAGTGATGGCTTCTTTCCTGGGGCTTGTGCTCTTGTAGAAAATGAAAACTTGATCTGTTTTCTTCTCTGGTTGGTTCAGCGAGCCGTGCTCTAGGTGTGTGATTTCCTATTTATCCAAGAAGCGATCAAAATGCTTGACTGAGCAAAATAATGGGGATGAAAAAGCAAAAAAAAAAAAACATACAGACACACCGAAATGAGGAAAACGATGCGGTGCTTTTTTAAAAACATATCTCACTAGATTTGAGTGAGTTATTTTTATTGAATTTGAAATGGAGGCAGATCCATCTCCTTGAAGTAGAATTTTTGCCCAAAAAAGGAAATGAGTGGAAAAAGGTGTATTGCGAAAAGGGATAAATAGCTGACAAGTAAGATAGTACGACTCGGAGACTGTTACGGCTCGGAGAGTATAAAGTCGAATTTAGAGTAAACGATAATGTTATAAAATAAAGTGTAATTGAAAATGCACGACGACACACTTTTAGTGTTAATGAAATTAAAGTGTTCGTTGCATTTTGCTGTCAAGTCACACTTAGAAATGTCGATTGCGCATGTGCAAATGTGAAACTCGGTTTCAAAATACGTGTTACGGTTTGAAATTCTTTATTTATCGTTTATTCTTGACTGTCAACAACAGGGGGAAGAAATTAAGAAAAAGATTCGTTATCTAGTTTGATTATCTAGTAAAAATCTACTTTTCCTCTTTATTTTCCTCACTACTTTCACTTGAGTTTGATGAGCTTTTTCTTGTAATTGTGTTGGAAAGAAGAGGTAGGTCATTAACCTATTTCCGTTTGATTACACAAGGAAGAAACTTCCCGAGTGTGTTAAGGGGGAAGAGAAGTTTTTATCTTTTTTTTTAATGGGAAAGTGGCGGAAGGCCTTTTGTTTAGTGTTAGTAATAGCCTCATAACGGAAACTGGAATGGTTAAATCACGGAATCGTAAATTATCGCTTTAAAAGGTTTTTAGATTATGTTAATTTTTTAATTTAATTTTTTTCTTTTATTTTTTAAACATATTAAATAAATTGATTTAAAAAAAGTGATTTGTCTTTTTTTATATAATTAAAATTTATAATTTAATTTTTGTCATAATTTTTTTTTTATGAATATTACTTATTAAGCATTTTGTTTTTATCATAAATTGGACACTAAATGATAGATCTTGAACTTTCATATTTTTTTTTCTGTTTAATGGTTGTCCAATTGAAATGTCAATATTATGTCTATTAGTGGCTTTGTTTTTGGTCGCACATTACTTTCAAAATGACTTCTCAGTTGACTTTTATTTTATAAACACTTCCCACAACATGTAAAGCTAATGGTTTTGGAACAAAGGTCGAACATTATAATCACATAAATTTTACATGAACAAAAAGAGCTGCAACTGCGGCTCTCTCTCTCTCGATTCGGCTTAGGTTTCCTCTACTGACATTAATTACATGTTTCTTCAGCTTACCAAATCCTGCTATTTTTTTATTATATCACATTTCTCTTATTATAAATTTTAATTATTTAATGAGTTTCCCTGAAAAGAAAGTTTCCTCTTAAGAGATTAATTAAGTTAAAGTGGAATTTGATTGCTTTTCTCATTTTTTGCTTTCCGGCTCTTTTTACTTATTTTTTTAAGACTTAAAAGTTACAATTGGCTACAACAAGAAAGAGAAAAAAAGGTGCATTGATCTTGTGTGCCCATTGGATTTGATCTCTTTCTTCTAATTGATTCTTTCTCATGGTCTCAGGGGCAATTGAAAAGTGCCCGCTCAGCTGCAGAGCCCTGACAACAGAAAAGCACACCCTGAAAATGGCTTACGCTGCAACACACGCACCAACCAAGTCAAACATTAAACTTGCTACACTTCGTTACCGTGTGACATTTGTCATTTGTAATCTTCTTGGTTTGTTTTTAGATCTTTAGAAGTTGTTCTTTATGTTCTTCATGTTTCTTTATGAAAAAGTGAGCTTAAAAGACGTATTATAAAATTGATACTCGGCGGTTTAAATTGAAATTGATTCAATTGATTATAAATTTTAGAGATTGAAATAGTGTTGATTTTTTTTTCTTTTTTGAAATATCAGAACTATTATAGCGAATTATTGAAGTGTAAAATTGAATCCTGAATTTCAAATTCAACATTGATTATGAATATTCAATAGATATTTATTCCTAATCGATATGCAAAGAACCACATGTTGATAGTTGGCTAATTATCAAATAATTTGCTGTAACGAAATTTGACGAAACTTGAAAAAAAAAAATTATTTTTTTTGTTGTTTTAATGGAAATTTTAATGTTTCGATTGTCATGCAAAAAGGCTGCGAGATGAAGTGGAGACATTAAATTGGTTTTTTTTTTCTTTTTCTTTTCGCAATTTTCTTTTTTTCACATTTATCTTCTATTTCACGATTGAAATGTTGTTTCATTTTCATGCAAAATTGGAAATCACTGCCTCAGCACACATGAGAGCTCCAAAGGGAATTTGAAGTTCTTTGTGTTACTGATAATTAAATCATAACATCGTCGAAGTTTTTTTAAATTTCTAGCTGAAAATGAAGGCTGTTGTGGCAGAATAGTTTAAAAAGCAAAGTTGAGGGGAAATGGTAACTTGATTTCATTTTTGTACTAAAATAAGTAAAGAAAATTAAAAACTTTAATAAAAAAAATTGTTATTGGCAGTTGTCAAACTAAGTAATTGGAATTTGAAAAAGCTAATTAAATTTAGTAATCTATATTTGGAATTTAGGATTGAATAGTTTGGGAAAGGTAAGAGTAAATATTTGCCAAGAAAATTAAATTCTCTGATTAATTACGGATAAATTAGCTGATGTACCGTAATTTAATGGTTTAATGTTACATTTTTTATTGTTCAAATTTTGTAATGGTTTTTCGGGTTTTACCTGGCTAAATATAAATTGGATTCGTATAAAGAAAGCACCGATATATTTTTTCTTTCTTTTTATTCTATTTGCCGTGATAGCGAACAGAAAACTGGCAAAATAAATAAGAAAAAGTTAGTGTGCAGTTTTGCTCTGTTTTTTCTTCATTTTACTAGAGCAGAAAATAAATAAAAAAAAAACTTGCTTTGTGGGTAGTGAACTTTGCTGATCCTCTGGGAAAACCGTAGACAATAAGAAGTTTTTAAACTGCTGAAACTGATGTGTGGGTTTGTTGATAAAATTTACTATATTTTTTTATTTTATAAAACGTCAAGAGGATTCATTGTAACTCAACTTTTTCTATCATTTGTTCGGTTCATCAGTTGTATCTAGACTGACATAGATATTTAAAAAAATTGATGTTGACTTTATTATTTTTTTTCATATATTTGATAGCTATATATAGTTCAATTGAAAGTTGAAAACTCATTGGATTGCACGTTATGTATTATGTATTGTATTTTTGTGGTGTTGGGCAAATCATAGGGAATTGCAAGTACGAATGTTGTCAAGATCAGAAAGACAGAGCTATCATTGAGTAAATTTCCAATATCATGGTTTTGACCATGAAAGTGAATTTTACAGTAGCCATGGGCTCTTCATTCTAGTTTGAAGTGAATTTGAGTCTGAAACAAGATGACAAAGGATTCTTGTGGCTTCAATTTTCCAGTTGTTCGCTTTGCCATCGGAATTTGGCACAAACAACTTCATTTTACATAGACCCTTCAAACCCTTGTTACACTACTATTTCTCTTCTCAGCGCCCCCTTTTATGGAGGTCGAACAATGCAACTTCTGTATTTTTCTTCATCGTTACTTTTCTTTTATTTTTTTTTTTCTTTTTAAACAAGTATAAGACATGAAAAAAAATGTAACGCCAACTTGTGCATGTCAAATAACATTTCTTGACAGGTTTCAAGGGACTTGAAATTCCAGGCTGAATTTGATATTAGCTAACTTTTTTTTCCCCGCCGATGCCATGTTTTTTTAATGTCCATTTTTAGGCGGCTACACTCGCATATGCATTTATATTTTTACGAAAAGCTTTTTAAATCTTATCCTTAAAAAGATCAATACAATTTTATCTTTGGTCGAGATCAACGTGTGGGCACTTTATGTGCAAAATTTAATTGGGTAATCGATATTGAATGTTGTTATCAATATAATATCAGGTGCGCTTTCCTCCAATCGGGTTTGGGGGAGCGTTACGACTAGTTTAAGTTAAGTTGATATGCCATAAATATTGACTAGCATTTTTATTCCTGTGCCTGTTTTATAGCTATTAGGTCCAGTACGATTACGTTTGACCATAAAAAAAGCAAGCGAGTTTACGTGTGAGAACTGATAAGAGGAGTTGAGCATAAATTTATGAAAGTAGCTTTTCTTTAATGAAAATATTTTAGCTCCACTTTTTATATTGTGAGCAAGAAAAGAAGATTAGAAATTTGTATTTCGAGCTTTGATCCTTCTATTTGCGAAGACGAAAATGTTTATTTGTTGGGTTGGGAAGAGGAACATCGTCTACCTGATCAAATAGCCCAACAGAAATATATATTTACATAGCTGAGATTCTCGGGACATAATTGGAGGGAAAGATGCGAGGGTCACGAGAGTAAAGTAAATATAATGCAACGTACATTATTAAGTTTTGTCATATATATGGAACTGAAAATATTTACTTTTTTAAAGCAACCCATTTGATCTCTTGGTTAAATAAATAAATAACTTTCATTTATTTGAAGCTGGTTGATTGATGGCAAATAAGCCATAAGCCCATAGTGCATAATGAATCCTCATATTTGCTTTGTCTAAACTGTGCTGCGTACTACGGATATATTCAAGATGGTAGATGAAAGGTTCATCTAGGGGAAAAATGAAAGTGATCTTAGTTCTCAGGGGTTTTGTCTTGGTATTCTTAATAACAGATGGTACTTGGGCTGACAACAGTTGATTTCATACAGTGAGAATTTCATAATGTAGATATAGTAGTTGATGGTTCTTACTGTTTTGTTTTTATCCTATATATATGAGATTATGCTATTGTTATTCCCTGTGGCGTGCTGTTTGTTATGTAAGCAATCTTGAAACGAATTTCGTTTACCGTATTCAGTATTTCTTGGTTCTTTGTATGATCGTCTGAAAGGAAAGAAAAGGAAAGAAAAGCATACTTGGTTAATCTTTCGGAAAGAACTATGAAAGTTTTGTGCATGTATACTTATACCAGTATAACTTATTTATGAATTTAATTATGTTTTTGGTTGCTAAGTTTGCGTTCAATCATACTACATCTAATCATTTTTGTGCATCAACAAATTCGGCTTCAACATTTCAAAAGGAATCTGTAATTTAATCCATTAAATTTAATTTTCATTTGGTAATGTCAACAATTTTTTTAATGAAGATTTGACAAACTGATTACAAAATCCTAAATTAATCAAAAAGCCTATAACTTACTTGTTTACCCGTCACGCTATAGCCGGAGTAGTGTTTCATGGTTTAAAAAAAAATTATCAGACTGAGCGGAAACTGTATTAAAACTAGCTTGACGAATTCAAAAGGTACGTCAATTCACCCGCTGCAATTATAAAAACAAACCCGCAATTAAAATGAATATAGCCTACAGATTGGCGCAATTGAATGTATGTTAACCTGAAATGTTTTTGAGAAATGCTGCTGCTGCTGCATGGCATCCATTTTATATTACTAACTATTACTAACTATTACTAACTATTAATATAAAAAAAACTTATTCTGTAAGTAGAAACAGCTGCATTTAGTCTTACTCGTGTTTTCTTTTTGCATGTTTCATTATTTACTTTTGAATAGATTAATGTGTCGGGTGTGTTGTTTTTGTTTCGATTTGTTGCGAGAAACATGAAATGTTTATATTATTCCATTCAATGCACTTGTGGTTTGTTTTTCTGTAATTTTAGTTTTAAACATAAACAACTATGAAGAGAAATGACATAAAATAAATACAAATTTGAAGAACTTAAATATTTAAAACATAACAAATGAATAACAGTGCAGCATGTAGTCTGAAACGAACAGGTAAAATAGCTACATCTATTAAGGTTAATAAAAAAAAACACTTCAGTTTTAAGTAAAATTCTTTTGGAAGTTTTTCACAATTTATGCTTAGTTCCCACTTGGCAGTAACTCTGGCAGAAAATTTTCTGCTGCAGAAAATTTTGAGTGTAGAAAGCAGCAGTGTTTATAAATTGCTTTCCTTAGCTGGCATACATTTTTAAATTCTACTTTTCTGCATTTTTTTGCCCGCTTTTCAGTCCAAATACTTTTCTGCACTCAAAATTTTCTGCAGCAGAAATTTTCTGCCGGAATTTCTGCCAAGTGGGAACTAAGCATAATTCAAATTTAACTAGATTTTAACTGCCCTGGGAGAAAACAACGTCTTATTTAACTGCAACTAAAGTAATGTTTTAAGTGTGAGAACATAAGACTACTTCATCTAAATAAGGAATAGAAACAACTAACTTTTATTCAGGTCATTCAAGGATTATAAACGAGCAAACCCATAAAAATGCAAACTACAATATTAACAAGGAAAACATCACTATGAGATTAGAGCAGAAAAATTACACAAAATAAAAATAACCTGACTACAAATAATGCTAGGTTCCCACTTGGTAGAAAGTCAGACAGAAAATTTTCTGTCTGAGTTTCTGCCAAGTGGGAATCAAGCATAAGACAAATTTAAAGAGGAACTGAAAAAAAATTACAAAAATTGATTAAGTAATAAACTTGTTAAAACATACAAATGAACATGAAGGAGTTAAAAAAAAAAAGCAATCAAATACAACAAAATATATGCACGCGTAAAACAAAGTTTTCACAGTTAATTTCCAATTTAATCATTAGGTTTCTAGCTTTAAAGAGGATAAATGCAGTGATCAAATTTTAATAATGTACGAAAATGTGCGCATTTAATTGAAGGTTGGGATAAAATTTCTGGAGCCTCGAAGCTTTGCCATCAGGGAGATTGGCGCGAAGAATACAAGTAGATGGATTGTGCTTCCTATATTCGACAAATCGATCGGTGGCACTTTTTCTAGAACAGAGAGTAATGAAGTGCCAACGCTTTTCGTCCTAAGCTCTGTTTAATAAGGGGCAATCAATACGTGTATAAAAGCTTGCTGCAACTGCTTATAAACTTAATAGGCTTAAACTGTGTAACGGAAAAAAAATTATCCGTGGATTGTGCATGGCGTTTCTCAAATGGTTTTTTTGACTTAAGGTATTTCACATGCGATTTACTTGGAGATATTTGATCGACTTGTCGATCTATTATTTTGAGTGATTCACTGTGATTTCACTTGGTTTTATTTGATGTGATTTTTTTTTGTCTTTTTAGTCTTTACTTTCTTTTGGGTAAGTTTATTCTATGTTGGAAGGCGAAAAACTTCACGAGTGATTTGACTGACAGCAGAAAAGAGGATTACAAAACCACCAACCAATCGATTTCTTTTTGAGTGATAAAATACAAAGAGAAGTGCCAATCGCATTACAATCGTGCGTCATTAGGTCTGAATTCTTTGGCATTATTTGTGAATAAAAATGATTGGTGGTGAAAATTTGAATACTTAAACTGTTTGATCAATTTTTTTTAAATTGTGTTCTTGCAGTCTTTGCACTTTCATTGCAAGTGACAGTAATTTTGTCACTTTTTTTTAGAAATTGTGATTTGAAGTAGAAATAATAGATGTGTTCGATAATAACATCAGGCAACAGTTTTATCATGTTTCATACCTCGGCTTTTGTAGAAATGTGCCTAGCGTACACCTAAACTTTTATAGATTTTTATTTTCTTTTTTTCGGATTGATGATAAACCCAGATATTTGCTTAATCTGAGAAATGTAGAAATGTTTTTATTTTTGAGTGTCTACACATTTTATATCTATTAGTTAGACTTTAAAAATGTCTATTTTTATTGTTTTGTTTTTCCCAAAATGTTTCATTTTACTTTATTTATTATAGTTAAACAGATTACTAAAAACAAAGTGAAAAAATTCTTCAATTATAAACTTCACGCATTGACAATTTTTTTCCTTTTTTGTACGATCGGATCGAAGTAACTGCATGCAATTATTTGACGAATATTGGGTGAGGCGTAAACGTGAAATTACATCTTTAAAACGGAAGTAAATTGGATTAAAGCGAAACAGAGGACGTTGGCATGTTGTATAGTTGCAGATGTAAAGAGTTATCTGCGTATATTCGATGTCACTTCCTTTGTCCATAAGATAATCGTTGCGGAATTTCTATACTTGGCCGAATCGTAAAATCGGCCGCTTTTGTGTGTATTGTGCACGTGGTTATGTTGTAGGTACTTTCCTTCCCGTTATCTTGCCGTCTTCTTTTGTCCAGGTTAACAAGAGAAAATTGATTATTTTCTCCTATTTTTATGGTGCAGCAATAAGCCAGCAGATGCTCTCTATTCAATCGGTACTCTTTTGGGATGACGTAATGCGTTCCTGCAAACCGAATTATATTCTCTTAGCCGTGACTGTTATTGGCAGATGTGTAACTGACACCTATTATCTTCAGATCATACTTGTTTGGAATTCGAAATTAATTGTATTTTATTTTTATGTGTTGCAGGAACTGACATTTTTCTTCCTGTCGATCATCTGTTAACTGAATTTATTCTTGTGCCAATGGACATAATTGAAGCATTATTTAAACAAATTAAATTTATTATTTTTTTAATATAATTGTTTTTGTTTTTGATATTGAACGTGTACTGTTCGAATTTTGAGCTTGAATAGGTATTAATTTTTGATAATATTAACTTTTATAAATTATCGAGGTTATTAAACCTTCATAGCAGGGGAAAAAGAGAAAAATCTATTCCGATCCAGTAACTTTATTCGGCAAATCCCCTGAAAACTTACTTTAGCTTGCTTTTATATTGCGTCAGGTGCAGTTGAAGGCGGCTTGATGTGTGATGGCCGTGCTTTCAATTGCCACCAGTAAATTTGGCCTCCTCCTTTTTAACGACTACGTCCCTTTCCTTCGGACAAGGAGTCATAATTCACCAGTTGCTATTGGCAACAACTGTCATGCCACGCAGTACAGTGTAGCCATGCAAGCGAATGAAGAGCTGAACGTGATAAGCATTTCATTGCATTGCGCACTTTTCTTGCATGGCGCAGTCAAAGAGAAGGCGTTATTAACCGCTCACTGCATTTTGCTTGCGCTGCATCGTGAAAGACGGCTACCTATGGTCAGACCGAAAAGAATTTCGAATTTCAATTTTCTTCGTTTTTTCGTGCTACGCTAGTGACTAGAGGCAGCTTGTATTCATGCCTAACGTCAGTAACGTGGTAATCAGACGGGAGAATTTTTTTTCTTTTTTTGCGATTTGTGAAACGGGGTTTTTATTTAGGTGATAAAAAATGCATATTTTCTTTAACAATAAATGAATGTAATTTTTTATGCTTAAAAAATTTATTGTTGCCGCAGGATGAATTTTTAATACGAGTGGCTGACTTCAAATGTAATTTTTTTTTTGGATGAAAAATTTAAAATATTTTTTTTTTTAATTTTACTTATCTGATCTTAATTGTTTTTTTTATTTGGGTGAAAATGATTTTTACCGTACATTTACTTTCTCGTTACTTAATTAATCTCGTTAGTTCTTTACTATACGAAATTGTATTTTTAGAAGAAAAGAATCTTTGTAGACATTAAATCGACGTTATTTATTGAATGCGGTATCTGGTTGAATTTTTCATTACGTTTCCAATGTTCCACATTCGAATTCAATTTGTTCTTTTCCTCTCACCGTGGGAATTGGTTCCATCGGCAACGACCATCCAATAAGGTCACGACGGACCACATGTCTGTGAAGAAATAATCGTTCCCAATAACACATTGTGAAATTCATTTCTTGTCTAGCACATGTGCTTTGGATGTGGACGGGCGCTGTTAGATTTATGTTTTGTCCACTCGCTTTTTGGCGTTGTGATCTGAAGAGTACGTCATTGGTTCTCGATGTGTAGGGGCCCGGAATAACTCGTTTTTCGAATGATGCTCCAAACAGCAGGGGGTCAACGTAATTGGTGTAATACTGTGACCAAACAGCTTTGCCACATCTCGTTTGACAGTGCAGTCAAGTTGAGTTATTTCTCACTTTATTCTTGTCCTTGCCTTCGTGACTTGTGGCTTTGGTCAACAGTTGAAGGCGGGATTTGGGCTGTCAGCGCTTTACTTGATTATGATGAATAGTACTTGATAGGTTCAGATGTTACAAGTTATAGAGAAAGTTTTAAGTATAACTTTTTTTATTTTTTATTTTTTATTTTTTTATTTTTTTAATTTTTTTTGTCGAGAATGATAAATTGTAAATGGTTATTTGGTTGATGAAGTGTGTTAGAGCTGAGTTGGTCGTGGAATTATCATTTAATTAGAGTGCATTTAGAAAAATGGGTGGCTATTATTTATAATTAAAAATTTCAATTTGGTATTTGGTATTCAAATTTTATGTATTATTTATTTGCAGAAGATAAATACCTCATTCTTCTGAATGGAGATTTGCATATCCAAAGCACAGGACCCGAAGATGACGGTGCCGTATTCCAATGCAAAACGAGAAATCGGTTGACTGGATCGATCAAAACGAGCATGACAGCAGCACGTCTAACTGTAATAGGTAAAAGCGATTTTGAAGATTAAAAATTAAAATGGGAAATGTTAACTTTTTTCTTCTATTCTTTAAAAAAAAAACATTTACAGATTCCTTAGGCAGTATGTCACCTAAAATTATGGATACGAAGGATGTGGTTCGAGTAAAACAAGGAGAGACAGCAGTGTTACCTTGCGTAACTCAGGGAATCCCTGTACCTGTCACAACGTGAGTTTTCCGTAGTAAATCTTTTGCCCTATAGACATAATAAAGCAAAGTTGTTGTGAAGGAATATTATTTCCTTCACCTGTCTCGCTATTAATCCGTGATGAACATGAACCGTCTGTTTTAATGACAAAATAAGTAATGAAGACAAATTAAGCCTTTCCGAGGTTGTTTGCTTTGCACTGACTTCTCTCTCTGCCCAGTGTTCCGTAAACAACTCTTCACGATGATTGATTATTCTGGTCTGCCACGGTCAATACAAATTGCAAGTGGAATATAATGAGATGTCTTGAAAGAGAAATTGGCTAAGAAAAAAAATTAAAGATAGAAAAAGATTGAGTGCTGATTTCCATTTGGCATTAACGTGACTTTTTGAGTCTTTTTCTTGTTTTTCTGAGGTTTGATTCTGAGTCTGAAATGACAAAATCAGCTAAGTGATGATGATACTTATTATTTTTGCCGAGTGATTCAACTCAAGAGATTGAATTTCTCTCTTTTTTTCTTGGTTTCCTTAACTCATTACATCATTAGATTCTTTTTCAGGTGCAATATGTTTGAAGTGATTTTTGTTTTTGCCTTGTGAATATTTAAAATCCATTAGCACTAATGGCACTAATATTTCTTGACAAATTAGATTTTCTTTTATTTTTTATTCGCCCATTTTGTTTTTACACGTGGAAATAAGGTTAATAAAATTCTGGCCTAAAATAAAAAAGTGGGAAAATTTTTTTGGTGTGGGAAGGAAGGAAAGATAAAAAGATGCAATAAATAAAAATGTGTACTTTTTTGAGGGAAATTTAATTGCATAGCTAAAAGAGTTAGCGAAAGGGTGGCCAGTGTTTATAGTTGTGTGTGTGTGTGCAGGTGAAGTTGTCTTTTTGTTTTTATGACCAGTCGTTTGCATTAATTCGTCTCTTGTTTACGATTTTGCAACGACATGCCCCTGTGGATACGAGACTGCCAGTTCTGCTTCTCTTTACTCATAAATGGGGAGGAGTCGCGTGCCAAGAGTGTTTCGCCTTCAAATCACGGCTAGCTTTTATGCGAGCGCGTGCTCGTGAACTGTGGCACGGTTCCAGTTCATGTTGTTATTAAATTTGTTTTTGAATCACACATCATTATAGCAATATAGGGATGGATGAAAAGAGGGAGGCAAGAATTTTTCTCCATTCTTTTCTTCTGCGTGAACGATGTTGAATCTTTATTATAGATTGATTTCTCATAAGGGTTTTTTTTTTATGCCGCTGAAATAAACGATTTGGAACCTTTTTTTGGTGGGGAAATTTTAAATTAGTTTGCATTAATTTTAGATTCATAAAACTGTTTTAAAGCTGAAAGGCGGCGGCAGCGGGGGCGTTAAATTTATTAATGCCGTATTTTATTCTGTTAATAGTTTGGTGATAAATGTAGGGTTAACATTTCCGGTCTATTTTCAGATGGTTTGGTAAAGTGCATCACGAACAGGTGCTTCCCCTGCATGTTGGAGCGAGGCTGCAGCAAACCAGTGGAGCTCTCATCATCAGTGACACGCGGTTGGCCGACAGCAGCGCATACATTTGTGTTGCCAATAATACCGGAGGAACTGATAGAGCTGAAACGGCGCTTACTGTTACGGGTAAATATTCAAGCGCACGTTGCGCGCTCTAATATTTTCACAATCAAGTCTTAAAAGTGCATTTACACGTGCGCGATTGCGAGCGATTGAATTGTAGCATTGCAAGAAATCACTCATTTTCCACTGTACAATTTTAATCGCAGCGATTACTTGTGAAATCGCGCACTAAGTATGATTTACACTTGAATGCAACGCAGCGCATGGTTATGCCATGCAAGCTCAAGTGAATGAATGCAACGCATGTGTTCACATATGACTGAAACAGTTTGTAGCTAAACTACCAATCAAAAACAAGAGCATGGCAGATTTGGATTTAGATCTGATCTTGATTGCGAAATGGAATTTTCTATCCCACGTGATTTCACTGACGGCTGCATGTAAATTTCAATGCTTTTTCGTGCTACTTAGAATTAATTGCATTGTGGGAGGGTCATTTTACCTAGTACAATGCACTTGTGTGTAGGACATTCAATGTACTGTCCCACATAATTGTGCTGATACTAATTTGATTATACTGTTAAATTATTTATTTAAAGTTATTTTTAAAATTAAATGTTGAGTTTTGAGTATATTTTTTTGGACAAAAAGTGGTGTAACAAACACGACAATTTTTTATCGACATTTTTTACTTTGTTCGTATTATGTTCTTTTTGAAAAAAAAAAAAGTGAATTTACGATGAACGATTGGAAGAATAAGTTAGGAGCTGAATATTTCCTGATTTGATAACAGTGCTTAAAGTGTCATTGCTCTCTTTCTCATTTTCCTGTAATGGGTACTCAACATATATGTTCACATGATGATAAGTTGGGCGTAAAAGGAGTTACTTTTCAATTCAAATGTTGTCAATTTTCTTCACGGCTCATTTCCTGCCGCGTACCCAATGCAGTATCAGAAGAAATCCACTTTGCTTGCCAAGAAATGTCACACATCAAATAAGAAATTGAATGAGAGAGAGGAGATGTGGAAATGCGAAGCTGCAAATTGGAGCTTGAACCAATGTGAAAACAAAGTCTATAAAATGCGACTAGAAATTTGTCGCACTTTTTCGCTATATTTACATCGAAAAAAGAAAGTAGTGTGAAGACACGATAACCTAAAACTTTTCTTGTACAAACACTTCTCCATCGACAATTATAATTTATTCAAAAAAGATTTTAAGTACCGTAGCGAAAATTCTGCATTCATTAATACGGATTTTGTGTATGAAATTTGAAAGTGTTCTAAATCACATTGGTGATATCTTACATTTTTGACACGTATGAAAGTTTGAAGGCTGCGTGGTCATCAGGGAGAAGATGTAATATAAGAGAAGCGTTTGGTTTGGTATCTCTTCAAGTGCATGCCGTTATGATGCTTGAGATTGTATATGTGTTGGCGAGAGAAACCTGTCATTGGCGTTTTGAAATACGAGGTCCCCTTCCATTTTCAGATTAGAATCTCTTATTTTAGTCGAGGGAACAACAGGTGATAGATGCTCTATATTCGGAGGTTTCTTTTATTTTTTGCGTCGTTTCTTCACGTCAATGTTAAAGATTACCTGACGGCCGTTTCTAATAACTGTCTAGAGGCAAGCCAAGCTGGGCGTGTGCAAAAAGGATCGATAAAACAGAGACATTACAGCTCGAGACATGGCATCTGCTAGCTTGTTTCCATAAGCGGTCAGGGATTATATAGCCCGGTATCATCTTCACAAGCACGGTTTTACCAATGAAAGGATCTTTGCATGCTTTAATAAATAAATAAAGTCTAACAAAATGTTGCGTCTTTTGGGAAATTCCAATCTACGTGATAGGATTATTTTTTAAGTGCTTAGCAATTTTAAGCAGAGTGTTTTTTTCTACTTTTCAAATTATATCCGTAGGAAGTGGAAAGAATAATTTAGGCAAACTTTTTTATTTTTAATATAAAAGTTTTTAAGTTTTTTTTTTCTTCTTCTTTTTTGAAGGTTAAGAAGAAATTTGGATTAAAGTTCTTATTTTTATGTTTAGTTTTAATTTCCGTTTCTAAAGATGAATGACTGCGTTTGGCTATATTTATCGTTGATTTCTGTCATGAATATGCAAATTTTAAAAAATTTGGGATGATTTACTCTGGGTTTATCATTTGGTTGCCAGCCAGAAAGCACGTTTAAAAACACAATCAACTTGCAGTCGGAAATAGCAAATTAAACTCTGCTTTACAAATAGTTTTTTTCTTTTCTTTAAACTGGAAATCATGTACTGCATAATTTACCTCAAAAAAAAGTTTAAATGATTTTTAGAGAAGTTTTTAGAGAAGTTATAAATATGCAAATTAGGTTGCAGTTAGATTTACAAGTGAGTTTATTTTATTGAAAAATTAGATTCTACTTTATTAAATGGTCATGTTTGCAGATTAATTTATTGAAATACAGTTTCAACAATAAATTTAACTTTTCTAAGGAAAGTTCTTAATATTTAGTTAACCAATTTCGGTTGATTAAATTTCACGAGTAATTCGGATAATTTAACGAAAATCTTTTAAGGTTTCTTTGTTTTCTCTTAAAAAAAGTTTTGAGTTTGTTTTGTTGCAAAATTGAGGTCATTTCAATGTGATTCGGAATGGCATGAGCTCAATGATTTTATTACCACTATTACCCGTTGAGTAGGGAATAATTTTTACAAAGGATTTTTGCTTGTAAGACAAAAGGTGAAGAGAGAAGGAGAAGGGTCTTTCGAATTTTCGCTTACAATTTTATCCTCCACTGAGAATTAGAATAATTAAAGTAACTTAATGGCGCATTCATTCATCTGGAAATGATCTCATTAAAAGTCTTGCTTACGACTATCAATTTAGACGAAATTGCCTCCCCTCCCTTATATAGCCAACACCGTATTTATGGTGCGTTCCTGTAAAATGGCCAAGTGGGAAAAACGATCCAACCATACCTCTTGAATCTGTTTATCAGCTTTTCAAGTCGAAGAGTTTTATTCTTGTCTTAATTTTTTTCTCTTATACACAATGGAATTTTTTGCGAGTGTCTATTTCTGCTAATATTATGTTTAACGTGTTTCAGTGCCTCTTTCGGTGAAAGTACAACCACCACACACAGTGGCTGATGTTGGCAGTTCGGTGACATTTACTTGCGAAGTGACAGGCATTGCAACTTCCTTCAGTTGGCTCAAGAATGGACGTCCGATTCGAGTGGACAGGGTCAGGCCTGTAACTGCTGATACAGTTAGGATAGATTCGGTGCAGCCTGAAGACCGTGGCATGTATCAGTGTATGGCTAGAAATGGATTAGAAAGTGCACAAGGAGCGGCAGAATTGCGATTAGGCGGTACATATCTCTTTTTGTTTTTTAAAACTTGTAATGTAATATCTCTCTTGTTAACTAATTGTGTGTCATCAAAGTGGTAGGTGAAAGGTTTAAATTTGACGAGTTTTATCAAGTTTTGCTGCCAAGATTAATCGTATAATGAATCTGAATTATGCGCATAAGTTTTGCATTACATTTATTATTCCAAATACTTACTAATCTTATATGATGCAATGATGCATGAAGTGTCTTCAAGACATGGATTATTTGAAAAATCATTACACTTGAATCCTTACCTTATGATCTATAAACTGTCACTTACATAAAGACACGGTAAACCTTCATTTGCAATAGGAAAATTAATTTTTAAAATAAACGTTTACATCAAAAATAGTCCAGACATGTAAATGAAGTTTAAGAAGAACTGTATACACTTCTTTAGAGAAAATTTAAAAAAATTGATTTTCAATTTCGCTTTATTTCAATATTTATTGGAATATTTATGTGAAAATATCATATGAATTCATAAAACGGTGGAATTTGCAGAATATAAACTTATTGAGTAAGATTCACTGAAAATATTTGCATCTACAATTCCTGCTGAGAGAGAGAGAATGTTGGATAAAAGCTTCTGTCTGCATTCGTATTGTGGATCAATACAAGAAGCTTATCTAAAGTTTTTACGGTTGGTCCAGATGGAATGTAGCAGCTGTTCCATAAAGTTGAGTTATGTATAAGTAAGTATGGTCAAATAACTAATAAATAGCTCTACTAAATGTTATACGAAGAGAAAAGTGAAAGGTTTTTTTTATCTAAAACCAGTTTTAATATCTTGAAAATATTCTATAATGTTCCGTTCCGTCATAAGAAATGATGTTTTTACTTCTTCTTTTATTAAATTGTTACTATCTTTGATCATATTTAAATTCCAAACATGCATTTTATGTGGTTTGGTGCGAATCGTTTGTATGCAATCCACGTGCAGTCCAAGCTTAAGCAAATGTTGAATGACATTCAGTCACCTTCCTTCCTGTCGCACGACTGACAAAGATTCGATCCTCCGAAAACGGGTTCTGCTTCATTGGCTAAATAACGCCGACGTACTCGAGCTTTGATGTTCGTTTACTGTTCCTCTCGTGCCTGGTTTATTGAACTGTGTATGCATTTGCTTTTTCGCAAATGCCTGCAGATAAAAATAAACACACACATGTTTTCTAATAAAAAGTTTAAAAGTCACGTTATATTTACTTTGTCATTATTGTTTACCCATACAAACTTAGAAATTTGCATCAAAGTTGAAGAACGATTTAATATGACATGTAAATCATGGTTGTGTTTTATACTTAGTGCCCTTTTGTTGTTTGTCTCATTTAGATTCGAAACCTGATTTTAGAGAGACATTTGCTGAGAAAATTGAGTACCCAGGGGGCTTTGTATCTTTGCCCTGTGTGGCCACCGGAAGTCCCCCGCCGCACTTCAAATGGACTTTAGATGGCATAGTGGTTGCGGAAGACGAGAGAGTGTCCACAAGCGAGATGTCGGATGAAAATGGTAACGTGGTTACCTCACTAAATATCACTGATTTGGTCGTGGAAGATGGCGGACTTTACTCGTGTCACGCGATTAACAGAATAGGAAGTACTGAACATGGTGCCAGATTACACATTTATGGTAGGTATCTGCGTATAAAAAGAAGCAATTTTAGTAAGTACTGTTTTCTGTTACGTCTTTTAATCAGTAGTTTGTTTCTTTTATGTTTTGATCAATTTTATTTTGAACGTGATGACAAAGTAGCGCCGTTGAACTAAATTTTGATGTCTCATTATTCGTGTGAAATAGTTTGATTTTTTTGTTAGTATATTAACAAGGTGATAGACACGGTGGTGCGGTTGAAGACAAGTAAAGGCAGGCATGATGGAAAAGCCATTACACCTTCTCCTGAATCAACATGCCCATTACGGGCGAGTAAAATGATGGTCCTTCACTGCGTGACAGGTTTTAAAAGGCGTGGATTTAGTGTTTAACGAAGACCCATCAACAAAAGGCGATCTAAGTACAGAGTAAAGGGATCATAAAATGCAGCCAACGAACGAAAAACAGTATTAAAAACAGAAACAGCAAAAAATTGCACGCTAACAAACTTGAGATAAGATCGAATATGGAGGAGAAATGTCAAACACCAAACTGTTCTGTGTTCGACGTAATGGGCTCGTGCAAGTTTGTTTTGATGGTTGATTTGTATTGTAGTTGCTACTGAATCACGCATATGCGAGGGGGAAATAGTGGTTTTACAGTACATGTCGCATCATTGGATTTTTTTACTTTTTATGGTGCCAGAATGTTTATTACAAAAAAACAAAATAAATTCATCTAAAACATAATAAAACTTAAAATATGCATTCCCACAGCACGCTCTGTGTTAAATGGGCATCACCGCTAGGGGACGAGAGATTTTGGGGCATGAATTGAGTTCTGGATTTTTATTTTAAAAGGGCAATAAATATTTTATGTCGAATTTAGTTCTAAGCATTGTCATAATTTTGTTACCAATCTTTCCAATAGATTAAATGTCAGAATTTTTTGACATCTTAAAGGCGTCTATTGTCGGGTTTCTTAGCCGTTATGAAGCGGAAGTGCGATAATTTGTACAAAACGAATGGTCGTTTTCCTTTTCTACTTTGATAATTTGTCATGCAATTTGAATGATAATTTGACTTTTTTTTTGATAAGTTTATCTTGAGTGATGGTGACTTTCTTGTGATAGGCACGCCAGTCGTTCGCTCACATTTGAAATTATCAGCAGTGGCTGGGGAGCGATCCATAATCAATTGCCCTTCTTATGGCTATCCAATTGAAAAGTACTCGTGGGAAAAAGGTAAGAAAGAATATTTACATACATTTTTTTTCCCTATACCTTCTCGGTTCATCTTTGTGACAGGTATGTCTTGTAGCCCCGATTTCTTTTCTCCTTCCTTCCTTTCTTCCATTAAATTTTTTTTTTTTTTTTTTTTTTTTTCCTTTTTTTGGTAAATCGGATGCACTTACTTATTTAATATTAGCAAAATGAAAATTGCGTCATAAACCTGTAAAGCGAATTACAAACTCACTTAAGAAGAACCTAAACATTTACTCGTTAAATGGCATTTTTACTAGTCATTTATAGTTTATAGTTCTTTTTGTTATTTTATTCATTTGAAGAAAAAAAATATTATTATTAATTCTGTTGAGATAATTTTTTGTGATTGATATTTTAACTTTTCTGGTGCAGATGGCGTTTCTCTACCAGACAATATTCGTCAAACTGTATATGTGAACGGAACATTAGTTATCAGTGAAGTTCGCAAAGTTTATGATTCTGGACGTTATACGTGTATAATTAGAAACAACGATCATATTGCACGTGGAGATGTGGAAATCGTAGTTCTTGGTAAGGATTGCCTGTTAATTACTTAGTTTTGTCGTCTTTTTTCATATATATATAAAAAAAATTATTTTATTTTCTATTTAAATTTATTGATTTCTTAGTTTTGTTCATTTTTATTTTTGATATAGTTTATACCGTTTACATAGAGAAATACACAACAAATATTTAATAATAATTATTCTTGTGATATGATACGATTATTAATTTTTGATATTAATAACTTGTTTTAAAACATATCTATCTGGTCTCTCAAAAGAAAAAAAATTATTAAATTTTTAAAAAAAAAAAAAAATACCTAATTAACCTATCAATGCTGGTCACTTCTCAAAACTCCAAGTCTGCTTTATACACCAGTTTGTTTTACCTTAAGTTTAATTTTTAGTTTTGATTTGATGGCCTTCGCTTAGAAAAGTTTTAATTTAATTATTTAAAATAGATTTTTTATTTTAATTATTACTTTTTTTTAAGTAAAATTTGTTATTTTTCTGCCCGTCAGTATTTTATTTATTTATTTTTATTTTATCGTTTTGTTTTGTTCTGTTTATTTATTTTTGTTTAAATTATTAAAGGCCAAAACTTTACGGTGATATTTATGGTTTTCATGGAAACCTTTAAAATAAAAAAAAAAAACTACTCCAAATGCCAATGCAATTTTTGCTTTTTGTGATACCATCCATATTTTTTTACAAGAAATAAAATCGGCATGCTTACAAACATGTTTATAGTATCTTAATTTGGGATAATAATTAAAAAAGTTAGAAAATATTTGTAAGAAGGTAAAATATTTGATTATTATAAAATTTAAAATTTCTATCGTGTTCTTGTTCAAAGATACACATCCCTTTTTGATTGTAGACACAAATTATTGGTGTTGTTCGATTTTACCCCTGAGCAAGCTTTCGGGAATTGAAAAAAAGAGACGTTAATGAAAAAGATTCGCTTGAGTCATTCTTCTTCTTGGGGAAGATTGCATTTAATTAGGCAAAGATAAACAGATTAGTTCTCTCGTTTGAAAACTGAAGAGTTCATGAACCAGATGGATATGGATGGTGTCATGAAAGGCATCGATTTAACTTAAGACCGCTTTTGTTGTCTGGTATACCCTATAAAAAGAGGCAGTTTGGTCGCGTGAAAAACAGTTAGGGCATCCTATGCTATTATCTCATGCGAGAATGGGTTCATTTTAGGTCGAGTGGCAATAGGTTTCCTGAAAAAGACAGCAGTATGGTCTAGTAAGTGTCCTTACGTAGTAAAGTCAGGCCAACTCGGGTCCAAAAGGGGTCTAAATCTCCTATGTTTTGGGCTCGAAAAAGTTGACATAGTGGAATCCATTTTACTGGTATTTAGGAAGAGAAAACAAATGAAGAAAAAAAATATTTGCGGGGTGAATGATGATATGTTGAAGTAAGAGAAAAATCGAAGGAAGAAAAAAATAGGTTTATATGGGAGCCGTTCCAGCCGTACAAATTGATCCGAAGTTAGAACTTGATCTACGTGACAGGTACACCGGTCGATAAATGGGATCGCGTGGGAAGATGTGAGAGCGTCTATACACAGACCCGTAGAAAAGGCAATTTCCACAGATGAGAAAGTGACTGAGTGGCTGTGCGCGAAATGGAAATTGATCTTTGCTAAAATTACGTAGGCTAGTGCGAAGCCATTAGGGAAAATACGTATTTAGTTGGCGCGACGAATGAAGTGGATTCGCAACATTGGATTCAGTCCACGATAAATGGAAATGAATGATTTTCATACGGAATTGCTAATCAAATTGTGATTGAGTTTTTGAATAAGACATGCAATCACAGGAAATATGCATTTGCTTAAATTTAGAAACTTAATACTTACCCTCGCTATATTTGTAAGCAATAAAGTTGAGATTGTCAGGACATAGGCATCAGGTGTAGCTGGCGAGGTTTAATTAGAAGTTTTAACCTGCCATTAATTGCAATTCTTAAAAGGATAAAATCATTTTGAAGTCTTCCAAGTGTGCAACAGATGGCAGTCACATTATCAGCACACATTTTCTCTGATCAATATTAAATTTTAATTATTTTGAATTAGATTCTTTAATATTGGTTGGGTGGAAAAGGGGGAAAAGGTTTGTAGAATTTTTTTAATATTTTTTTCTAAAGTACAATTTGTTTACATGCAATCGATACTTTTTTTTCTAATTGGCAGTGTAAATTCATTTAGATTTGAATGTTTAAAACGTCTTTTTGTCGTTAAATGATGTGTATCGATTGCACCTGATGACAGCAGATCAAATAGAGGTAAGTTGTTTTTTTTATTACCATTATTATATTGTTATATTTTTATCTTTATGTATTGGCAATGGATTTGGAGTGGTTTATAGATCCCCTAATTATTTTTGCATTAATCATGTTGTATACCTCACAGTTTCTATTGCAGTAGTTTGTATTGTAGGCTGTTTTGTGTTCTAGCGGGTATTTTTAACATACAAAAATGCTCTTGGAGCTGTGCTCATTTCATTATGGGCCTTTGAGCTGACCTCCCAAAAATTTGCAATATAAAAATCTTAAAAAGTAAAAGTAAATTACTGAGAAAGAGTTGAGATACTCAAAATTCTCTCTCATAAGTCTCATAACGAATCTCTTTCTCTACTGTGATGGACTCGGGCAATGATGTCAATATTAGTTGGATAGTTATTGTTGAAACACTTTTTCTCCTTTAAGCTGTTTATCATTTGCATGCTTCTTTATATATATATATATATTTTATATAAACCAATTTTAAAAACGCTAAACTATATATATATGATAATTCTTAACAATTTATCTATATTTTAATATTTTATATTTATATTATATATATATCGCTAACTTTTTCTGTAGCTTAAATTTTTCTCTTTCAATCTTGCATGTTTCTTATTCCATTTTCCCGCAATTTTCTAACTTCTTGGCTCGAGTCTTTAGCCCTGTTCGTATCGTATACCTCGCCTTTTGTATATATCTATATTATATACGTTATATACATATATCTTTTTGGTGGAAATGACACTTTCCTTCTATCACACATTTATCTTCTTCTGTGACTGGGATATGTAACGTGAGACGACCACGATCTGGAACAAATAACACGTCCACATACACACAATAATGTCAACAAAATCATCATTTTCTACATTATTTACGATGGAGAAATGTTCAAAGTTATCTTAAGTTAAATTATGATGGCATTAAACATATCTACTACCATGGAAACAGCATGCTTCTACAATAGATGTTTGTTGTAAGCACACACAACATGAATATTCATTCCAAGTTACTTACGCTACATTGAAAAAGAAAGACTTAGTTCCTTCCGTGTGTGCAGAAGCAAAAGAAATTTAAGGTAAGTGATACAAACAACACTTGATTTATTTTTTTCAAAATCCCTTAATGAAAGAATATGATTATTTTATTATTATTATTATTATGATATGGTTGATGCGGGCGGGGGAGGGAGGGGGGGTTAGTAGTAAATTTTGAAAAGTATTCATTCCGCTCTTCTCACCCTCGTAATTCCTAAGATTCCAGATCGTGGTTGAATGTTATCCCTGCCCGTGTGGATCCTCGTGTTCCCGAGAGAGAGGCGTGTGGCAAATTTATTTATTTCTGTACTACTCTGGCTGTTTGGTGTAGTATGCACAGGGCTAAAGAGCACCTCTCAGCCCAGTCCTATCCTTTTGAGTGTTGAACGTCGTCAGTGAGTTTGCGTGTTTCGATGTTTAACTTCCAGTCCCACCAAAGATAGCGCCCTTTTCCTTCCAAGAAGAGCTTTTGCGTGAGGGCATGCGAGCGAGGCTGCAGTGCGTAGTAAGCGAGGGCGACCTGCCGCTGTCCATCAAGTGGGTGAAGGACGGCGGGGACGTTCCGCCCACGCTCGGCGTCCTCATTCGAGACTTAGACGAGTTTTCCAGTATCTTGACCATAAATAGTGTGACCCCTCGTCATAACGGCAACTACACGTGCGTAGTAGCCAACCACGTAGCCACTATCCACAGCACGGCGGAATTGTATGTTAACGGTAATGCTATCGGTTACTACCTTTTTCCACATTTTATCGCTCTTTTTTTTCTTTTTTCTCTTTTTCTTCCCTATTCTTCTCTAGTTCCTCCAAAGATTATCCCGTTCAATTTTATCGACGATCAGTTCTATATGGGGATGCGTGCTCACATCACGTGTGCCGTATCCCAGGGAGACCTGCCCATAGCGTTCCAATGGCTAAAAGACGGCTCTGAGATCTCCCCGACGTTAGGAGTGGCGACTCGATATTACGATCAGCACGCCAATTCTTTGAGTATTGAGAGCGTTACCTCGAAACATTCGGGTAACTACACTTGCATCGCCCACAACGTGGCAGGAACGGCCATGCACTCTGCACAGCTGCTGGTGCACGGTAATTCATTCTGTTTGCAATCATTCTCAAAAACAAAGAGAACGAACGAACGAACGAACGAACGAACGAACGAACGAACGAACGAACGAACGAACGAACGAACGATCCAGAGAGAGACCCAAGCTATGTATGGCCGGACCAGCCACAGTGTGGATTTCACTAGCTAGGTTCTTCCGCTCGGATCTATTTGAGAGGAGGAAGGGCAGGTGTCCCGCCAGTTTCCTGTTTCTGCCACAGCAGACTACCTAATAGCATTGTTTGTTTGTTTTTCTTTCAGGTGTCTGGATGATGATTTATTAATTTTCTTTTACTTATTTATTCCTTTTTTCCTTTTTATTGATATTTTTTTCAATTCAATTTGTTTTATGCAATTTTTTTATTTCCATTCTCTTCTAGCGAATTTTTCAAATGTTTGTGTCTCTCAGTGGCGTCGTAATTTACAATTTCAAAAATGTATATATTTGTATATACCAATATATTCGTAAAATATATTCTATCTCTGGCTGTTCCCCACTCATCTTCAATTCCAAAATATAAAGTAAAAGAAAGAAGGAAAAAGAAAATTCTAATTTCGCTAAAATCAAAACAAAAAACAAAAATATATTCTACACGTTACTTTACGTGACATTCATTAGACTCACATTCGGTCATTCAAAAGTTGAAAACTCCATTAATTCCCCTTTATACTTTATATCTATATACGGACATGATGAAACATGTTTTTTTAAAGAAAAAAAATGAGAAAGAGAAGTCTTTTAGCCGTCCAGCGTTGGGCATTTATACCACACTTTGCACTTCCTTCCATCTCTATATATACTGTTTTTATTTCTTTGTTTTGTTTTTATTTATTTTGAAAGAATATTTATTCATTTATTAAAAATATATGAAATCATACATAAAAAAGAACACAAAAGAAAACATTATATATAGAATGGGCCAAAATATTTATATATTTATACATATATAATTAACATATATGTATACCTCAGCACACATTAATAGTAGACACAGAAAAAAATGGTAGTGATTTATTTGATTTTTTTGTTCATTCAATTCATTCATTATTCTTTTATTTGTCATAATAATTCTTTATTATTATATAAAAGATATTTATATTTATTATACTTTACTTTGATAATAGTAGTGTAGATAAAATCTTATTATATTTTGAATACTATTACAGTAGTAGTAATTTTTCTGATTGTAGTTGTAGAACTAGTAGTAGTAGATTTAATTTAATTGTAGTTGAGAAGTTGAGAAGGCACTAGAAGAATAGTTCGATCGGAGATTTTAATTTGATTTTTTTGTTTCATTTTCATATAATATAATGAATATCAAGTTTTTTCAAGTACAAAAAAACTCATGTCAATCAGATGTGCAAATGATGTAATGACATAACCTAGAAAGCTAACAGACCCGATATTACGGCTTCTTCCTTCCAGTGGCCCCAAAGATCATCCCTTTCTCGTTTCAAGACGATCACTTGTTTGAGGGCGTACTAGCGCAGATCTCCTGCGTGGTCTATCAGGGAGATCTGCCTCTAGAAATCGACTGGCTCAAGGACGGCATCCCGGTGGCTGCCGACACTGGCCTAACACTTCGACAGATAGATGATTATTCTAGTGTGCTCACGATTGGCTCTGTTCAGAGAAAACACTCGGGCAACTACACTTGCGTAGCGTCCAATTCGGCGGCTTCTTCCAACTTCTCCGCCTCTCTCACTGTTAACGGTAACTACACCCTAGCCTACGAATTAACGATGTTGTCTTCCCCTGTCTCGTTTTGCAGTGCCCCCAAAGATCGTGCCCTTCTCGTTCCAAGACGACCACTTGTTCGAAGGCATGCTCGTTAGGGTGTCTTGTGTTGTCAGTCGTGGGGATCTGCCCCTCACTATTAGATGGACCAAAGATGGGGCCCTCATTCCACCCTCACTCGGAGTTACGCTCCGAGATTTTGATGAGTACTCCAGCGTGCTATCCATTGAGTCCGTGGCCATAGTCCACAATGGGAATTACACGTGCTATGCCAATAATTCGGCCGGGAAAGCGAGCCACACGGCCCAGCTGCTGGTCAACGGTAATATACGCCCTATGCACCTTCTCACGTAGGATTGGATAGACACGCTTCTTTAGGGACTAGCGATTAGCCCTATGAATCTCCTCTCGAATCAAATTTCCTTGTTGCTCTCATTCATTATTTTTTCATCTTACTTCCCTTTGCTCCCCATCCAAGCTAGCTCTCATTTTCAAACCGTTTAAAACGCTTGCCTATTTACCAATGGCCCCCTTGGAACCCTATTATTAGAGGCACGACCTATATCCATTCATTCGAATCAAAACTGTAATATTAAAATCAACTTATTAGCACTTAGTTGCAGTGCGGCACGACCTTCTGAATGCCATTGACAACACTCCATTGAAATAACCTTTCAAGAAAAATAATTATCTGATTATTTACTTACTTATTATTATAACTTTCTTACTTACTATTATTCCTTACCATTATTATTATATCGTTATTATTATTATTATTATTATTATTATTATTATTATATCCTATTACCAAAATATACTCCATAAGCTACCCGATCAAGTGATCTTTTAACTTGTGTGTTTTTATCATTATATATATTTTTACTATTATTCGATATATATCGGCTCATTATAACCAAAACCAATTATTTTTGTTGCAAAGCATGCTGGAATTTTTACTGCACATGATACTCTTCCTATTAGCTGCATGAAACATACCAAACTTCTAATAGAGAGGCAATTAGAAAAGAAAATCTAATATCATTATAATTTATTTATTATTACTATTTTTTTATTATTATTATTATGATTATGATTATTATTATTATTATTATATAAAATGTTTTTTTCAAGAAATTCTTTTAAAGGCAGACGATCACATGGACTACAAACACCTCTCCACAAAATATACATGGATACAAGATGACTTCGTATAGGTTTATTTAAAAGAAATACAGGACAACATTGTGTCTATATTCATATATAAACCTATAAAAATTTAATTCAATTTATAATATATATGTATTTGATATATATATATATATTTAAAAAAATATTGTTATTACATGGTTCTATTTTAACCACTGCCAAAAAACCGCTTCCATTGAACATTTCTATACCAAATATACCTGATTGACATCTTTTCCACAAACGATTTTTCATAATCCTGTCAACAACTTAAAAAAATTCCTCACTTGTGGCCTATGACATGATATTATTGATGACAACGGACAGTACATACGACATTATGGAACTTATATATCATCTGATATACACATCAACCAACGCTGAACGGTCTTTGTGAACGATGCAAGTTGACAATATTTGTGTTTCATGTTTTTTTCTCATCTTCGTCCATTTTTAACAATGATCTAACTGACCATAGAACGAAAATAAAACTGTAAACCCTGCCAGTTTTATTGGGTCGCGACTTCTTCCGTTACATTTTTGTTCTTCTAATCTCATTTCTTTTTATTAAGTACGCCTTGGACCCAGTTTATACGTTCGTACGATATAAAATTTTAATAATATACTAATTTATTTATTTTACATTATATTAATATATTATTAATTAATATATTTTATAAGTATACACTAACGTTGAAATCATTTCATAGGCTGCATTCCCTTACCAATCCGGGATTTGAAGACTTCCTTTACTCTTACTTCCCTGGAAAAAGAACCGTGAAACAGCCATTTTTTTAAGAAATAAAAAAAAGAAAAAAATTAAAAAAAATATATTCAAAGAAAAAAACCTTATTTTATGTATATTGAAATTGAAAAAGATTGAAGTTAATTTTTAATGAAAAAAGAGAAAAGTTGGTAAATTTTGTGGAGGTTTGTTATTAACTTTACCGCATACTCCATGTGGTTGAGTTATTTTTTTTTTAAATTAGAAAATTAATAAACGAAATTAATTTTTTTTAATTGGAATTTTTAAATTTAAATTTTCAAAATTTTTCATGCGGTAAAAAAAATTAGGATATTATTTATTTCAAATATTGTGCTGATTCAGAGTTTCTGATTTACCTATTCTGATTCAGAACAGTGTAAAACTTCTCTCTAGCCTGCTTCTTAGAAGCTTATATATTGCTGGAAAGAAATATTTTAAAACAATTGCTAAGGGCGAAATCAGGGCCAGAAGTTTAACGCTTTCTCTGCACCTTTTTGCGCATGCTCAGTACCGCCAAGGTGGAGAATTCAACCCAAGGACTCGTCAGTGCTACTGGGTCGAGAAGTGCTGCTCAACTGTCAAGCTGATGGATTTCCCAAGCCCAAGATTAAGTGGATGAAGGCTGAGGGTGAGCTAATCTTATAACGTTAGGCCTCCGTCTCTATTTGTTTGTGACACGTTTCGTAAGAGATTGTCTGATAAGGAATAAAAAATATTTATGAAATGTATAAATGTATTGCTGATCAATAAGAAAAAGTGAAACTAAAATGAAATACATTTTATGTTGTTTCCAGAAGTTGGTTGTTTGAAATTTTTTTCTTTAGTTCAGTAACTACTTGGATGAAAAAGTAAACCGTCATTATTCTTCTTGTCACTTGGGAACTACTGGTCAGGTGTTCCCTAATGTACCTTTCTGTCGCACTTGGGGAATTGGGTGGAATGGGGCAATGCTGTCTCGTGTTGTCACAAGAAGTTTTGTGGGAAAGTTAGGACATATTTTTATTACATCAAAAACTGGACATATTTATGGGAGCACTATTGCACAGCAAATTTAATTTGTCTTACATTCACAAGGGAATATGATTTGGATCATATAAAAAGTTTTAAAATGTCTTTGCTTTGGTGTTATGCCATATGACTTGAATCTTGATGGCATAGAAAATTGTCATAGTTTTAGAAAAGTTTGTACTGAATGTATCTAAAAAGGAATTTAATGTACTATAAAAAATTACGGTGTTGAGATTTTTAATTCAATCATAATAAAAGTTTAGTTGATTAGACTACACAGCGTGGAACTGCTGCAAATCCAATCAACAGCCAAATTAAAATTACGAGCATAGTTAATTTTTGGAAAGAATGGCTCTTAACACATCCGAACATTACATTATCATCTTTATTGGGTATCTTTTCTATAGGTAAGAGTGAATAAATTTACTGAATATATTTCATGAAGCTGTAACTATTGGCTTTTACATTAGATAAATTTTAGTCGATAGCCTTTTATAGCTTTTACTCTTACTTGATTCTTAAAATGAGTAAACAAGTACATGGACTGTCCTTTTTTCATTGCATTCTTTCTTCCTACACTCAAAAGCTTTAGTATAGCTGCCTGGCATTTGTGCCAATTCCACATGGGTGTGCTCAGAAGCTGCATGTGTCTCGACAAGCCAACCCAATATTGATTGATCGATCGTCTCTTGAGCAATTGATTACTCGAGTGAGGGCAACTGAGAAGGGAAAGGCTGTTGTGACTCATGCAGGAAATCCAAATGGTCCCGTACACCAGTGTGGCGAAAGCGGCATTTCAACTTGGCAGAGCGGAACACCGCTTTCTTGAATAACAATAGACAATTACGAATTTTTTTCTTCTTCTTCGTTCGTGTTTTCTCAAGTTTTTTTCCCTTTTTCTTCGATTCCCTTTTTCTCTAGTGGCAAAAAGCTTCTAAAAGAAACTCTAGAATGGTTTTAGATGTTAGGGACACGAAATACTCACTTAATGTTCCAAGTGACTCGGGAAGAATAAAAAGTATTTCTGATGGATCTTAGCATTTGTTTCGAGGTTCGTGAGTGTTAAGAAAATCTAAAGAAGCAATACTTTATTTTTTGCTTTTGGTTAATGTATAAATTCAATATTTTTCTTTAAAATGCAATTTCAAAAACAATCCGTTAATATATTTTATATTGTCCTTTTCGTATAGGCGGCAACATTATTCAACATAGAGATGTTATACATATGAGCAACGTTCACGTTTTATCTAATGGTTCGTTGCATATTAAACATTCTACGGAAACGCACAGAGGACAGTATTTTTGCATCGCTAACAACGGAGTTGGTGGGGATTTAAGCAAAGCTGTCACCGTCAATGTTAATGGTAAAATTGATTTTGAAATATGAACGGTGTAATAATAAATTTTGGATGTAGAAAACAGGTGCGCAGTTGAAGGCTTATTACATTCAAATATTTATTGTTATACCCTTTAAAGCGAGCAGATAGTTATCGAAACAACACGATACAGTATATAATTTGTTTAATTTCACTTTTTTTTTTACAGTTCCGGTGACATTTCATTCAAAATATCAAGCGCAATCGGCTATTTTAGGGGAAAACACTTCTCTCGTTTGCAGTGCTAAAGGGGAGACCCCAATCACACTAAACTGGACTGTTGATCAATCCAGGAGCTCACGGTAAGAAAATTGTTGCTTAATGACCGGGTAAAAAATAATAAGTCCGAATTAGTTAGGTGATACATCCATAGTGTGTCGTGTGTTAATTTTTTTTTTTTTTTTTTTTTTACTTATTTGATCCCCGTGCAAAGCCCATTAAACGCAGAGCAGGGTTAAGAGACCTTTGAGGTTTTCGGATAATGAAATCAGTCATGCCACCTGAAAATCCGTTCGGTGACCTGGGCGTTGGCACGCAGCCAAAGAAGGTTGTTTTCAATTCCAGCTGGAGTTGTCTTTCTAACCTTATATCGAAAAGCTGCCCCTGTGCTTTCAAGCATAGCACACGCGACTCGAAAGAAGTGAAACTCCTTTTCAGCTTTAGAAACTTCAACTTAATTTAAACGATTCTGCACTTCACTTGCCTTGTTCTCGACCTGAGTTTTCGAATTGATTTATAATTTTTAAACTCGCTTTGAAAAGAACTTTTAATGAAATCTTTCTCTTAAGATTTACTGAGCACATATTCTACTTGACAAGAGTTAATTTATAGAGGAAATTGGGTTACTTTAGCATTGTATAAGAACCCCAGAGGGCAGCGAGAAAAAATGGCGCATGTAAGGTGAGTTTGGTGAGTGTGGGATTCAAGATTCAGTTTATCTGTCTTTGAAGGCTACAAATTTCCCCAGATTCGTCGCCAGCACGGCAGCTCCGGAAATTAAGTTAAATGTTTGGGTAGGGCTACACGTCATCGTGACCTGTGTGCATTTCCTTTACAATAAATGAAGTTAGGGTGGGAGAAAAATGAAGATTTTTTTCTTATTTGATTTTTTGTACATGCTTGGAATAAGGCTAAAGAGTTTATGTAAATGTATGTATTTTTTTTTCTCAGTCATATCATTAATGAAACGCCTACCAGGTTTGGTCGGATTTCTACTTTACAAATCATGGCTGTGGAAAGAGAAGACTCAGGTTCATATTTATGCGCTGCAAAAAACGAGTTTGGTGCTGATGAAACCACCATTGAGTTGACTGTTAAAGGTAAGGGATAGTTTTCAGTTGTGAAATGTATAGAGATTCTCTTCAATACAAAATTTGTTGACTTTTATGTGTAATTATATTGTGTCTCGGCTTTAGTGTAAATTTAATTTAAACTCGCATCAAGTTACTGTCTAAGTTATTACTACAAGAGTGCAATTTTAAATAATTTGTTGTTATCTAACTAGTCTGCATTGAAGTTGCATGCAGCAAAATTAAATTTGATATTCCGCAATGTGAATTTAGGTTTGAAGTGGAGCAAGGTTTGCAAACTTTCAGATAAAGCTTCACTGCAAAACTTTTAATTTTCGAAGTTAAACATCGTAAACATTTTGGAAATGGTAATACACTGTAGAAAAAAAAATTAAACCATTCTGATGAACTGCCACTGTGGTCGCGATAAAATTTCTGGAATTTAAGATAGGTAACTGTAATAAATCAATCCATCAGTAGTTAATGTGGGAAACATGGGGAAATTAGCAGTTAATTATATTTCGCCAAAGTTTACGAACATATCGTTGTGCATGTCAATTAAAGATAGAACAATCCAACAAATTGATGTCGAAGCAACAAATCAAGCAAAGAGAAGGCGGGGGATGGATTTTACGTTTGAAGGAAATGATAAATGACAGTGCGAGCTCTCATTATGAATTCATCACATCACTCATATATTAAACCTTATCAATATCCTTTCGAAGCAAATTTTAAGTGACAAACAAAACAGATGATCAAAGTGCATTTGAACTTGGACATCATGATAACCGAGCGAAAAATTACAATTTAAATTTATTTGAGTTATTTTTTTTTTATTATCTTGTTTTTAGCTCGACGATGGAAAATTATGAGTGCAGCCGAGACCACTTTTCATTTTCTCGACGACAAAAGTGCCATATTTTGCTCTTAAAACGTTGCAATAATCCTCCAATTTAATAAGCTTTATTACGGAAATGTTAGTCGGGCTCGGTTTTTATTGCTTTTGTAATTACAGCAAAAGCAAACAGCCTGAAAACGAAAGCAAACATGGCCGAACGAAAGTTGAAACTGAAATGCGCTTTAACTTTCACTGATGGAGAAAATTGTATGTAGAATGCTAGCTTTTTTCTCTGTTTATTTAAAAATCTTACTGGAGCATTCATAAAAATTTAATGTTAATAATATCGTTCCCGTTTGCAAAGAAGTTAATTCTGTCGTAAAAATGCGGTAGAATAACAATGAAGCTTTTTCTTGGCAATGAAATTTATTGGTCTTCTCATATACATTAAGGAGGACATTTTAAAATAAATTTTACTCTCAACCCTTGCACCCTTTTAGGGGAGCTAACATGAAGTATTAATTCAGTTTTTTTTATGTTTCATATTCGGTATATTGATTTGTATAATCTGAAACAATATTTTCAGAATCTCCCGAACCACCAACTAATTTAGAAGTCAGCTTAAGAAAAAACCAGAAGGCTTTTTTGTCGTGGACTGCACCGTATAATGGCAATAGTCCAATCATTCGTTATGTTGTACAGTACAAATTTACGTCGGGTAAGTAGCAATAACCTATTACTGGATTTTTTTTTAACAACGAGATTTATTTTTACATTTCTGAATTGATTTTTAAAAAATATGAAAAAATCGAAACCATTTTGGGTTTGGAATTGATCATTACGTATTAGATGTGCAATAGTGAAAGAATGGAAAAGGGGAAGGAAAAAAACTGATAAGTGAGTGGTTTACTAAACGGAAGAATAGAAATCTCAGCGGTGTCATAAGTGGGATCAAAAACGTAGCCAAAAGAGAAGAAAGTAGGCGAGAATTGAAGCCAACCAAGTGAAAAGTGCAGCCGCCGTAACACATGAACAAGTTGGTTAGAATCGTTGGCAGACTTCTAAATAGAAAGAGAAGGAGTTTTCTCTTTTCAGGGCAAACTTTTGGCTATGTTGGTAGTAGGGGAGCGGTTTTGTTTTTCGTTTGAATAAAGCGAAGGCAGTTTTTACTTAGAAACGGATTTTTTATTTTACACCAACTTTAGTAGCTTTACTAACTTTTTATGGCCGTTTTATATGATTTTTTTATGATACCGAAGCTTAAATGCACGGCAGTGTCTTAAAAGGAATGTTTTAAGGGTCCGAATTAATTAAGTTAGTCTTAATTAGAATAAAACATTAATGTGTTTATATTATTAATTGTAAAATGAAAAAAGAAAAAATATATACTTTTCTTTTTTTCTTTTTTTTCTTTTTGTTTGATTTTGATGACAGCTTCTTGGAACAGTGACGTTCTCGACGCCACCTTCGACGCCAAAGAAGCCTCAGGGACTATTGGAGGTCTGCGACCAGCGACCACCTACAACTTCCGCGTGTTAGCCGAGAATGACATCGGAGTGAGTCAGGCCAGCGAAGTGGTCACGGTGACAACCGAGGAAGAAGGTAAGTATTCGAGTTTAGTGATGAAAATGGCAGTCCATCTTGCAGCTATTGACTTGTCAAGTTGAATGCAGCTGCAGAGATGAGTTTGACCCGAGTTGATCTCATTTTGCCAACCTAGAATTCCATCTCTTTCTAAAGCTATGACGACTTATCTTTAACTCAAAATTTGATCTATTATATACGTTTTGAAAATTTTATTAAAGTTTTCTATCTAAAAAATGGATCATGTAAAATTCAATAATTAAAGTTTCAAGACTGCTAACTTTGACTCGAGTAAACTGAATTTTTGAAATGAATATGTATTGTACTAAAGCCATTATTACTTTCCCTTCAGCTCCGGGAGGCCCACCACAAGCTGTCAATGTTGAAGCTTTGGATTCACAAACGCTTAAAGTTACGTGGAAGGTATGTGAAACAGATTGAAAAGATTGGCATTTCTCTAATAATTTTAATAATGTCTTTTATTCGCAGCCACCACGGGAAGATCTTTTGTATGGAGTTCTACGTGGCTATCAGGTGGGTCACCGTGCTCGTGGATCCAACGATCCCTACGCCTTTCAAATTTTGGAGATTCCGGCCAATGCCACTCCTCCTGCCGAGCTGTCGCTCAATGTCACCGAACTGAGAAAATATTCGCCTTATCACATAGTGGTGGCCGCGTATAACAACAAAGGCCGTGGACCTCTTTCTCAGGAAGTGATGGTGATGACTGCGGAAGATAGTGAGTTCCTACAACCGACTAATTACTTTTATAACCCATTAAAACCACACGACGGGCGCAATTTGTACAACATAATTGCTTTTATTCATAAGCAGTGGCGATTACAAACAGATAAAAACGTCATTTCTTTGCTGACATTTTTATTTGCTTTTATAGTTTGCATTCAATTTTTAGAATAATTATTGATTGAGTTTGGATAACTTTAACTTAATGGATATTCAGAAATAATGAGCTCTGATTTTTTAATCTCATTCTTAAACTTTTAAGTGGCAAGGATCCTGCAAAATTTTAACTGCTTTGCATTAATTACTGCGCCTCTGCTTCTTGACTCGACTCTTAATAATTCAATGTGCGCACAAAGTCAATGACTACACGTAGATGGGGTTGAAATTCTAAAAAGAAAAATAGTTATTCATAGTTTGTAAGTAATCAACAATATCGGCTCCACCGATGCGAGGGCCACGGTTGAGATGATGGTTTTTATTGCAGGAGAATGCACGTGAGTGCTTACGGTTGAGTGCAAGGTTTGGTATTATGGAACAGCCTCGTTGATTCGGTGAGAGCGGGTGGTCTCGATCATCGTACATCAAACTGGCGTCATTTACTGGCGACACCATCTGGTGACCGAAGTTGACCGTAGCATCAATAAGGCCGTTGATTTGGCGGGTGCATCAAGATCCTTATGGCTGTTAACCAAGAGGAACAGCTAGGCCGTTTATTGTGCAAGTTGCCAGAGAATTGCCAGACTTGGGATCGATTGCAGACAGTCGCATGCTTTCTGAAAGATTCCGAACCCTTAGTGATGCGAATAAAATCATCTTGAGGTGTAGTACCTTGGGGAAGTTGATTTTTTGCCAAAATTCAATCAGTCAACGAATGGACGGTGGAACCAAGTGAAAAATCAGAAAACAGAAAATTCGAAAGAAAGTTAGTTTTTGGTTTTTATCCGTTTCCTTTATCCTTTATCCGGCAAGTTATGTGGTTATGCTACTAGGGCAGTGATGGAATTCGGGGTCCCTTGGATGGTGAGGCCAATTATCCGATGATCAACCCCGGCATTGTTTACCGTGTCCTAGTTTGCATACCCCGTTGGACCGAGCTTTTGTTTGGCCAAGACAGCTTTGTCGGTTGCGCTGATCAGCAGCCGAGATGTTGTTAAGATAAAGCGAATGGCAAATGTTTTTCAAATGTAGTTTCGGAACAAAGCTAAGCTAATATTTTTCGGGACTATGTTTCAATTTTCGAAGGCACTTCATTGCTTTACGATTTAAAGGTTATGGACATAGACTGAACTGATTGAAAATTACAAAATGCCAGGTTTAGCGATCAGTGAGTTCTGTGTAGGGTTTTCTGTGCAGTAAAAATGTGCGATTTTTTTGTACTACCTGTAGGAATTAGTTCCATCAATTGTGATATTGCAAAAAAGACCAACGTAAAGTTAAAACAACATGTAAATCTTGTTTCATCTAATAATACGCGTGGAAATAGCAGTGGCACCTATAAATATTTGTTATTTAGTTGTTTTGACACACAAGATGGAAATAAGATTTGGGCCAACGCGCTTTAAACATTTAGAATGTTTTTCTTTTTAACTTTTCGGCTCTGCAGAGCAAATAACTAAATTGGATTTTTGGCTTCAGTTCCCAGCAAGCCACCACAAGGTGTTCGATGCTCAACTTTGACGTCACAGACAATCTACATTACGTGGCAACCTCCACCACCTAATGCAATGAACGGCGTTTTGCTGGGGTACAAAGTATTTTATCAACCGGCTGAAGATTGGTTTGGTACGTTAATTTCTTTAGAACTCGATAATTATTATTGTTTTTTCAATTAGAAATTAATTAACAATTTCTTTTGTTTTGCTAAGACGGTAAGCCTTCCGTGAAGACAACGTCAGCTTATAAAATGACAGTAGTGAAACTGGAGAAGTTCACTAATTATTCCATCCAAGTGTTAGCTTTCACTAAAGTCGGGGATGGTGTCAAGAGTCTTCCTCTTTATTGCAAAACACACGAAGATGGTAAAATTACATCTCTCTTATAAAAAAAATGACTATAATGAAGTATTGTTTACTTACTGTTAGTACCTGGCTCGCCAGCAAACATTCGGGTCCTTCCGGCATCAGGAGAGAGCGTTTTAGTTGTTTGGCGCCCACCACTACAAACAAATGGAATTGTGACGCGGTATATAGTCTACTGCAAGAATTTAGACGGCAGAGACGTAAGAGTCGAGAAATTAGTAAACGTAAGCCGTTAAACAGAATGAAAATTTAATGTGCATAAATGCATATTTTTCAACATTTAAGGAGCCTGTAATCAGGCATTCAGTTTCGGCTAATGTTCTTCAACACGAAGTTCGGAGATTGAGAAGGAATAGACGATACGAATTCTGGGTAACTGCAGCAACAGGAGCTGGAGAAGGACAGAGTTCGAGAGTGATTACACAGTCACCTGCAAGCAATAAAGGTAAGTTGCTGTAAATGTTTTTCTCAAAATAAAAACTGTCTATAAAATAGACAGTGCGGCGGGTGCATTATGTACTTGATGTTGACAAATTTTTGGCGAATTTTTTTCAAGCAGTACCAGCGGCTGTTGCATCCTTTGACGATGTCGTAGTTACAAATTGGAAAGAGAATTTGTTATTAGAATGCCACACCATTGGTGCTCCTTTTCCTGATCGAAGATGGCTGATTGAGTGAGTTAATTAAATGACTTAATTAAATGAATAAGTGTTTGATTGAGTTCCTTTTCCCTAGTGGTCACACTATTGTCGAAACTTCACGGATCCGAATTGTCGCAAACGGAAGTTTGTCCGTTCTAGATGTTCAAGGAGAAGACGAGGGAAATTACACGTGCAGAGTTGAGAACGATCACGGTCACGGAGAAGTCAAATACCAACTAATTATTCAAGCGCCGCCGTCTTTATCTTCTTTTGAAGTTCTTTCTATTACTATGACTTCGATCACCGTTCATTGGCGAGTAAAATCTAGCGGTGGTCATCCCATTCAAGGTGATTTGTTTCCTGTGTGAGCCTTCTAAAGTCCACAAACTAACTTTTACAATTTTAAAGGCTTTATTTTAAACCACAAACGTGACCAAGAGACGACGTGGGAGCGCACCGAAATCAGTCCTTCTCAAGAGACCTATACCCTAGAGTCACTAGCATGTGGCACGAAATATCATTTATATTTAGTGGCTGTCAGCCGCGTTGGAATTGGCAATCCTGCTGAGACATTAACCATTACAACTGAAGGCACTAGTAAGTGATCATTGGTAAAAGTAAATGTCATTGTATCTTTTTGCTGAAATTTCTTTTTTATTCCTAGTTCCAACTATTCCACCGAAGCAAAAGCTAATCGAAGAAAACTCATCTTTTGTAACACTTCGACTGGATTCGTGGATTGGCAATGGAGATTGCCCAATAACTGCTTTATCAGTTGAATATCGTGTGAAAACGCACTACAAATGGGCCTTTGTGACTGAAAGTGCTAACTTGGAGCAGAAGAAACTTGTTATTCCTGGATTGCTGCCAGCCACATGGTATAAACTGCGTATGACAGCCAATAGCAGTGCGGGCGCATCAACTGCTAATTACGATTTTGCTACATTAACGCCGAGTGGAGGAACCGTGCCTCCAGAGTTGGGTCTTGACGAAGATATTAAAGGAATTCTATTTTATTTGGACTTGAGATTTATCATAGCAATTGCTGCCTCCTTGTTTGTGATTTTAGCGGCACTTATCACAATGTGCATCTGTATCAAAAAGGGAAAAGCATCTAGCGGTAAAAGAAAAGGTACCACTAAATTTGACAATGATACTATGAGAAGGATTTGAGTAATTAATTTTAATTGAAGCTTTTCTATCGATAGAAAAACAAATAAACACACTACACAAAGAAGAAACTATGCAAAGCCGACCAAATTCTTGGACTAAACCGCCACGACAGGATGGTAATGCAGATACGTTTTCGCGAATACACACGGGAAACCAACATATAGGAAGATACGCAGGTTAACATTGATAAATTGACCCTAATTCAATTCACGATTAAACTCATTTTTTTGATTGTTAAGATTCTCCAGATGAGTTGGCACCTTGTGCGACATTTGACCTTCCTACACAGCAATACAGACAACAGATGAAAACATTTGGACACGGGTCCTCCATTCCATTAGGAGTGCCTGGAGGAGTAAATTTCACTCAAAATCAAGCTAAATTATTTAATAGATTTTTTATTACATTAGAATAATTTTTTTGTTTAGCTTATACCAAACACTGCCAACTCTACGTTGAACTTGCAAACATTCGTGGCGCCGTCACGACCGGTCTCAGACATATCAGGTATGTATTAATTAGTATCGAAACATGGATGTAATCAACCCACTTAGAGAAAAAAGAAAAAGAAAACGTAGAATGGTTGAATTTGTTCGACGTTGAGTGTGTTGTTTTGCCGTTGTACAAGAGAACTAAACGTGGTGAAAGAATTGAGATTGAAATGCAAGTCCTGTTTAGGCAAATTCGACACTTTACCCAATCCGAACAATTACCACCACACGTACACCAGGTATTCTAACCCAGCGGAAACCCTTTCAGTGGGTTACAGAAGTCCTGTGGCCACCTCCACCCCCTCCAGTCCCCGAAGGATACATATGATCGACGTGCCTACTCCGAATGGACCCGGCATGATCACGTGTAACACGCCACCAGTCTCGAAAGGTAATGAAATGATCGAATGATAGAACACGTTTCATTGAAAATGCATTTCCCTAGATTACGAGCCCGTGATACGTGAAAACGGTTCCATTCCGAGGGATGGTGCGCCGCCAATGGTCCCTGTAAACAAGGATCATCTACAGAGAACCGCTTTAGCCGACGAAGGAATTACGAGGTTCTCTGGACCTAGGTAAGATTGGAAACGTCTGTATTAATGGTTTGTTCTTGTCAGTATCATCTGTTTGTTTCTTGTTTGTTTGCATGTTATTATGTATGGATGTATTTTAGTGCATTTTTTGGTTGAGATGTTAATATGATTTTGTTCATTCATATTTTACCAGGAGCCAGTGGAAGAAAGTGATGTAAGTGTGTGACTGATTTGATCCTTCTAACATACACTGAAAATTACCTCAAGGCCTACTATTATTTTGAAAGGCCGTCAGTAATGTATGGCTGGTTTATTTCAATCCTCGACATTTTTTGGGGTTTTTTTTTACGCACTAGTTTTTTTATTTTACTTCCTCGCATGATATTTTTTATTGGATCACTTTAAAATAAATATTTAAAAAATTCTAAATTTTTAATTGTTTTTTGTTCTAAATTTATTGGCTTTATCATCATCGTATGTTACTTACGGTATACGGTAAGGGGTTTTGCATAAATGTAATATGTTTGGTTATTTTGTTGCGTGTAGTTTTGAAGATCCGAATCATCATGATGAGACAGCAGAGACAACGTTTATTTTTGAAAATCCTCTGGATGAAAATGAACACATCACAACGGGTCATGGAACCTTGTCGGGCAGGGACAAGAAACCACAAGGTGCAGTGCAATCCCGTGAAACGAATTTTTCGAGGTTGGGCCATTCGTAGGACCACTCCGTATAATTTCTTCTCGTTAAAACGAACTTTCGTTATAACGAGTTACTTTTATGGTCCCCGCAGATGTGTTAGATAACGCCGTAATTTTGAAATTTTTTTTTGTCTTTACACAATAGAATACAGTAGAACTTGGATATAACGAACTTGAAATCAGGTCCTGTCCAGTAGTATATACAAATAATTGTAATTAACCTCGGTTACCCCTATTTTTTTTTTATGCCCGCAGATCACGATTACAATGTCCCACCCCCCCTATCCGACCATTACATTCGTCCCTCCCATCAAATTTAATGTTTTACAACCGAGGTTGGATATAAACATATGTAGTTTGTTTTACTGTTGTGCTGAAATGAGTTAAGTTTAAATCTCGTCATTTTTTATTTTGCAGTGCAACGAATAAATAAGCTTGATGATAAGGTCAACTCTATTGGAGAATCCACAAGGCTGCTGGCCAAATAAATGGTAAGCTCACAAGTGTAATTACACTTAGGCGTACAGAACAGTCACCTGTTTCTATATTTCTAGGTGCGTTGTAATTACGTTATCCCATATCAAGTGGGTTCACCTTTTTTTAAAAATTCGCCGGCCATTACTCTCGACTCGGAGAGTTTTACAATTCGAGCAATTCTGGACTCGTTGTTTATTTCTGAAGTGTGAGAGACAAATCAGTGAGCGCTTTGTGACTCGTAGTTTCTTAGTTAAATATGCGCCCTGGTTGGTTAGTGAGCTACACTTGGGCTCAGCATCAGCAGCAAAGTGCCCCCTCCAGATGCTGTCCGCAATGTGTTTTTGTTTTCTTTTTATTTGTTTTGTTTTTGGTTTTTGGTTTTATTTTTTTAAACAACCGTGAAATGCAACTTTTTTTATATTTTCATTTTAAATCACGTTTCTAGTCGAGTTGTGTAGGCCAATTCATCTCATTCCATTCTGTCGCCTCTCCTGTGTGACACATTCGTGCTGGAAATAATCGTGCATCCAAAAGTTGTTCCAATTCAAACTTAAACCACAGGCACCTGAGATCATGTGCATCACTTGCTCACTCGGATCTTATCTTCTTTGCTCCGTCTCCATCTTGGGTCTGATTTTTATCAAGAATTGTTATAGTACAATCAACGTCTCATCATCACGAAACAAAAAATTAATATCAGGAAAAATGCTTTTATCAAATTGTCAAAAAAAATGGTAATTACACATCATTCCATTTGAAGAAAAAAAGAAAAGAAAAAAAAAAAAAAAACAATTTCCTGTCATCTGTGGGCCGGTCACTGTTTGTACTTATACGTTCCTTTGTAAATGTTCAATGACAAAATACAGTTCTGATACACTATTGTACATGTGTTTCATTTTATTGTGCGTTTTTGTAACATCAAAGTTTCAAGAAATGTGAAAAAAATGCAAACTCCAGGTAAGTTTCCTGAAGAACAGCAATAAATAATTTTGCCAGAAAATTACAGTTTCGATTGTATTACATTTTTAGTGGATATTTATAGATATTTTTATGTATGAAAGAGTTTAATGATATTTCTAATCTTGTGCGTGTATGTCGTTAATTTAGCAAATTTATTGTGCGTTCTGCGATTTTTCTTATTGGCGCAATGCCCATTTAAAAAAAAAACAACTAATGATAACTTCAGTTCAGCCAATTATTAATTACCTCATGGTTTTATATTAATCAAGTAAGTGCAAAGGCACGGCAAATCATTTGTTTAGCGGGTAAGTGAACGTGGGTAAGGGGGAACAGCCATTTGCTCAGCAACCTTGACACGTGATGCAGGCTAGACATGAGCTTAGAGCATTGTAATTACGCAATACGTTTAATTACGCAAACGTCGGATGAGGATCCGACGTTTTGTAGGCAATGGAATCACAAATGAACATCAGTAAGAAAACTTTAATTTCTGATCAGCAGTAAACGTATTGCAATGTTCGCAGTTTTTAAAAATTGTGTTTTTTTTATTTTAAAAAACCCCATTCATTTGAGAAAATTTAAAGTTTCGGGGTTAACAGTTCTTGCAAGTGGCTCCGAGCCAAACGTCAGGATAAACTACAATGTTGTCTGCTAGGAAATCAGCAAAAAAGAAACAACTTTTGCAAGCTCTTGTCAAGTGTCATGAACAGTGAAACGTGTAACTAACAGTAATAACAAGAGATAACAACCGCATACACTAGATTGTGAAATGAAAACATGATAAGCCAAAAGTCTTAAAGAAAGATTTATGACGCGGTTTATGAAGTCTTTCTACCTGATATAACCCTGGTTTCAAAATCTTTTCGTGTAATCTGCTTGTGCCACGAGAGTACGAGACAATTCGATATTCAGGCGGTAGGTATGGGTTTGCCTCTTGCGCACCTTAATCATCGTGGTAGAAATATGAAGATAACATTTACCATAAGTCGTAGCTAAAGTAGTGATAGTTGGCTGTACTTCAAAATGAAAATAATGCAATATGTACATTTGCTTGGATTGGACGAATAAAATTATATTTTACTGTACCAGAATCATTTTTTTTCTTATTATTATTGGATTATTGGGCTACACTTGTAATGTCAGCAATGAAAAAATTCAAGTCATAATGGCATCCATGCATTGCTCCATTGAACATGGCTACAATTTCCGGATAGAGATGCAATAGCTGACATTATTGATTTCAGTTGGGAGTCTGAGACTCTGAGGGCAAAAGCTCTTTTCTGCCGTGGTAAGAAAAGAACAAGAAATATTAAGTATAACTAGTTTTTGGCAACTACCGTATACTCAGATACCACATTTTTTTAATAGTGGAAATAATTAAGAATTCAATTGCAGGAAATACTTGACATTAAAAATGTATAATTGAGAACTATTTTTTATTTTCCGGAAATGAAGTGACAAAATAATAAGCGCCTATTTTATTCGCAAGTGGGAAAAATATCCCGGATAATTTTTTTTAAATCAAAGCAATTTGAGAAAGTCAAATTGATACAAATTAATCGCGATATGTTTTTTAATAAATCAATATCAATTTACTCAATTGTGTACATCAGTTTGAGTAGCATGATGACCGAATGATTAGGACAAGATTAGCTATCGCCATTGTGTGGCTATTTATATCTATTTTTGGTGATATATCGAAATATCAATTGGAAATTAAGCGATAAATGTCGTTTTGTGGGTCTTCGAACGTGCCGTTGGTGATATGCAGCTGGCGAGGAAAATCAATTGCTTACGAGCTACTACTCGCTAGCCTTCGCATTACGATCTGCTGGCACGCCATCTTGGACACGACGATAACCAGAGAGGGTGTGTTCGCTGCAAAGCAAGCCAGTTAAGATGGAAGCCCACCTGAGTCACTGCCTGGTTTCTTCGCTTTATGCTTATATTTTAACAGGTAAGTTGAATGATTATGGTATCCAAAACTTCCAGGGACATTTACTCGAATTATTATTACACAACCCCATTTTTGTGGATGTTTTAATTAAGAGTTCTGCCTATATCTTGAATTTCTCTCTCAACTGCAACTGATTGTACTCCATCTCACGAGTGAAGGAAGATGGTTGCTTATAACATAGCAACCTAATGCTGTGTTGTTGCACTGATGTGAATAAAAAGTTAAAATTGAGGTTAATGATATTTATAATTAATAATCGCACGATGAATTCTGCAAGTAACTCAATCATGTGTATATACATACAGTATATGAAAAGCATAGAATGTGGTTTATTGGATTATAGATATGAATATTCATTAATTCCAAGAACTTGAACAATTGCCTAATTATGCATGTAAAATAAAATCATTTCATTTATACTTTTGTTTTATAAAAATGCAAACTGTAAAAAAAATATGAATCGAAGCAGAGGTTATTAAACCCACCTGTTAAGAGGGTTAGTGTCCATCTAACTGAAGTTAAACATACATTTTCGTTTCTTAATTAAATTATACTATAGGCTTATCTATTTTTAACATCTGGATATTAATATTTCCTTTTAAAAATCAAATGTTATTGAATCTTTTTTCTATAATTTCGTCTTTTGTTTCATGGGAATTTTGAGGTAGGCTATAATTATAGGGGCTAATTGAGTTTATAACACAACTAAACTGGATTGCTTATAGATATTTGGAGGTTGCTTCTTGCTTGATTATAGTATTTCATGGGATCATTTAAGAGAACGGTCAAGTGGCAGACACGTGATTGATCAGCGAAGATTAGTTCGCAGCCAGCAGACTGGTAAATCAATAGATCCCCGTGTCCTCATTTAGGAATTGCTGCTGAAGAAAGTTAATTTCCTGTCCTTTGAAAACTTAGATGGGCACGTCTCTTCCTTATTACTGGTGACTGCTGTTGGCAACGCTTAGTTTTTCTTATTGAAAGATTTTATTCGTTTTATAAGTGGCAGCTTTCAAAATTCCACATGCACTACATTCTCAACTTTGAATTACCGTAAACAGTATAATTGGTTTATTTTTGTTTAGGTTGCAAGAAATTTTCGAAAAAATCGAAATATTCTCAGTTTAGGGTTCCATAAGAATCAATAATACAAATTTAAGCCAAAAAATTGTTTCTTTAATTCTTTTCTTTCTGATTTCCCATTTTTTATTAATTAAAATTAAATTGTTGTTGTGCATATTTTGCAGCTTTATGCTTTTTAGTAACTTGTCGGGAAACGTCTGAATTCCTAGGACCAAGATTTGCTCCAGAACCCCCTCATTCCGTTGAATTCTCTAACTCAACTGGAGCTAATATCGTTTGTCGCGCTGAGGGTAGCCCACCGCCATCGGTTTCTTGGGTTTTGGCTGATGGCTCTGGGGTTGGGAATGTTCCTAATCTGAGGGAAGTAACGCTTGACGGCACACTCACGTTTCCCCCATTCCGAGCTGAAGATTATCGCCAAGATGTGCATTCGGTCGATTATAGGTGTGTGGTCACAAATCCAGTGGGAGTCGTTCTGAGCAGATTGGTGCACGTCAAAGCAGGTGTGTATTTTATTTATTTTTCAAGTGAACGCTTTAAAAAGAGTTGAGCTATAGAATATTTTAAAACTTTAAATTTCAAGTGATGAATCCAGTCTACGACCTTCAAGTATACGACACATACGCCATTAAAGGAAGTTCAGCCGTGCTTCGTTGTAGTGTGTCCAGTTTGATGACATCCGTAGTCAATGTCACTGCCTGGATAAAAGATTCAGCTTTTAAAATTGAATCTTCACCAACCCCAGGTTTTTCTGTCTTTATGTCATTTAATTTACAATTTATCTCGTGTCTTTTTTTAAAGATGGAAAATATGCTATATTGCCAAATGGTGAACTTTACATCAGAGATGTCGATCACAACGACGCTCAAACGAGTTACAGGTGCCAAGTCAGACACCGATTTACCGGTGAAACGCGACAGAGTACAACAGCTGGAACTTTATTTGTGACAGGTGGAGTTTTAATGTTTTAACAGTTTTTTTAACAGTTGAAAAGGGAATGTGTCTGATGGTTTTTTTAAACCTGCAGAACCACAAGGAAATGTTGCTCCTAAAATGTTCGAATCTGATTCAAAATTGACGGCATTGGAAGGTGAATCTGTTATACTTCCCTGTGCAGCACAGGGGTTTCCACTTCCTGAATACACGTAACGTTCTCCCTTTAAGTTAAGTTCGTGACATTTAAAAAATAACTTTGCAATAATTCATTAATTTAGATGGTTTCTTCAAGGACGAGATGGTCAATTAATATCTATTTATTTGGGTGAACGTTTCACGCAAATATCATCTATTCTTATCATCAAATCTGTTATGGTCAGCGACACAGGAATTTATGTGTGTAGAGCTGAGAATAACGTCGATATTGATCAAACTGAAGTTAGCCTCGACGTCTCGTGTAAGATTTAATCACTTATCATCGCTTATTATAACAAATATCGTAATTGATCTACGGTATTGTTTTTGCAGCACCTTTGAAGGCAACTTTAATTCCTGCGGTTCAAATTTTAGAAATCGGCTCCAGTTTAAAATTACAGTGCAAAGTGAGCGGTTGGCCGGTATCGACAATAGAATGGGTGAAAGACGGCCGTTCACTCGTCTCTTCACTTCACTTGTTGGTTGCCAATGATACGGTGCATATCGATTATGTCCGCCCAGACCATAAGGGAATGTACCAGTGTTTTGCCAGTAATAACTACGACATGGTACAGGCTTCGACAGCATTATTTATGGGCGGTATACAGAAAAATGACAACAAAGTTAAAATATTAATTTTTTCTCCATGTCAATATTTTTATCTTCTTTACTTCCAGATCGACTACCACAGCTATTGGAAGGGTTCCAGGAGCACACGCTGCAGATCGGTGACAGTGTGTCGATCAAATGCTCGTTTAAAGGAAACCCTATCCCCGGAGTGACATGGCGCTTGGATAACACGCCATTGCCAGAAACTCATCGATACATGGTGGAACTTCAAACTGACGGTATTGAATAAATCGTTAGTGCCTTGAACGTGAATGGTGTCAAATCGGAAGATGGTGGCCTCTACACGTGTGAAGCTGCCAATAAAGCTGGGAAAACTTCTCATTGGGCGCGACTCAATATTTATGGTACGTTTGAATGGTAAGTCATGCTTGGGATGTAGGCATCAAAGAAGATGTCAGATGAAGGAATGAGTTGTGGGTGTGGCTGTTCTGCTCCGGGAGTGGTCGTGAATGCAAAACATTAGTTTTAGTCGCGGAAAAAAAGAAAGAAAATATAGTTAGAGTTAGAGTAATTATTTTAATGTACTTGGAATGTGTTTTTTTGTGTATTTGTAATTTGACAGATGTCAGTTTTTAAAACGAGAATGTTTTTTAAGTTGTATATTCTTATATCCTGTTTAGGGAGACCAGCAGTTCGTAGTATGGGCAAGATTTCAGCAACATCTGGTGGAAATGTGTACCTGAATTGTGCTTATTATGGATATCCAATTGACAAAATTTTATGGAAAAAAGGTTTAAAAAATCAAAATAAATTGATTTCACTGTTCTCTTAATCATTTATTCATGTTTTTAAAAGGTCCTGCTGAATTACCCGTGAATCTTCGGCAAGATATTCTTCCGAACGGCACTTTAGTTATATCCAATGTACAAAGAGCTTCCGATAGTGGACGTTATACGTGTGTTGCTAGTAATAAAGATGGCGACTCGGCGAGTCAAAGTTTGGATTTGGCTGTTTTAGGTGATTAATTATTTAATTAACGTGATAAAATTTTTATTTTTATTGAGAACATTAACTTCGATTTTGGTTTTTAGTTGCGCCAAATATCATTCCATTTTCCTTCCAAGCGGAACACCTCTACGCCGGTGTTATCGCTCGTATTTCCTGCGTCGTATATCAAGGAGATGCTCCAATTCAACTACTTTGGCTAAAAGATGGTCAACCATTCGAAGACAGTTTGCAAGTCGAAGTGAAGACCATCGATGACTATTCCTCCATTTTAACAATACCTGAAGTAAAGCCTATTCACTCAGGAGATTATACTTGTGTTGCTAAAAATTTAGCCGCTACCGTTAATTACACTGCACCTTTAACTGTGAATGGTACGGATTACGGAATATTAGTTTCCGCTTAATTATAATTATTATTATTTTTCATTATTATTCATATTATTTTTAGTTCAAGCTTATTGGATGGTAGAACCAAATGATACATCCTCTTTTTTGGGTGGCTCTGTACATTTGCATTGCTTGGCTGGTGGTCACCCCCAACCACTAATTACCTGGTTGAAAGTACAAGGTATTGTTTTTGTTTGGTTTAAATTTGTTTGTTGTTTTAATTTTCTGCTATTTTAATAGGAACATTTCCTAGAGGCAAGAAAAAGAAATTAGGTGAAGGTGATGATTATACTATTTTTGTAAATGGAACTCTATACATATCGCATGTCGATGATCAACACAATGGTTACTACTTTTGCGAAGCTCAAAATGGCATTGGTCAAGGTTTAAGTAAAGTTGTGCGACTCATCGTGCATCGTAAGTTATGTGAAATTTTTAATTAAATTTTTTTTCTTAAAAAATATACCTATCTCGTTTATTTCGCTGTTCTTTAGGTCCTCCGAAATTCACTAATCCCTTACAAAGACGAATTATTCAAAAGGGAGATGCAATTAAATTGGAATGCGATCCGAAAGGGGACAGACCAATTCAAGTGACATGGATTGTGAATGAAAATAAAGTACACAGAAAAGATGCGAGGTATAAATTACGAGAAACTCATTCTGACGAAAAGTTTGCGTCGGAATTGAGCGTCGATGCTGCACTGCGAACCGATTCTGGAAGTTACGTGTGTGCTGCCAGAAATGTGTATGGCAGTGCAGATGCTATTTTTGAAGTTACCGTACAAGAACCCCCAGATTCACCATCACACATTGAAATTAACGATGTTTTAAACCGAACGTTAACATTAATGTGGGTAGCACCTTATGATGGAAACAATCCTTTGAAAAGATATGTCATTCAATACAAGCAAGCAGAAGGTAAATTTTTGAAAAATTAAAAAATTAAAAACTTTTTATTCAGTCAATTTTCCTTCCTATATTATGTTATTTAGAACAATGGTTGGACGATGGGAAAAATATTTCAGTTGATCCAACACGCAGCAAAGTAGTTATTACGGGCTTACAACCAGCTTCCGATTATGAATTTCGACTGTTTGCTATCAATGATAGAGGAGCGAGTGAAGCATCTGATGTTGTTCAGGCGAGCATGGCTGAAGAAGGTAAGACTTCACTTAATGCTTAAAAATTTAGCAAGCTAAGGGAACAAGAGTCATACTGTTTTATATTCTAGCGCCGTCAGGTGCACCTGAAGAAGTTGAAGTTGAGGCGGCAGATGGCACGACAGTTAATGTTTTTTGGAAACCACCTTCAAAGGAGCACTGGAATGGCAACATCAGAGGGTATTACGTGGGTTATAGAGTAGCTGGAAGTGGCGACGAATACATTTTCCATCAACATGATGTACCTGAGGGCTTTACCGACCGTCTTTCACTCGTACTAACCGAATTACAAAAGTTTATCCAGTACGCTATCGTCGTACAAGCGTTTAACGGCGAGGGACGTGGACCATTAACCGAAGAGATTATCATAATGACTGCCGAAGATGTACCTTCCAAACCACCAGAAGAGGTTCGTTGCAGTGTCCTGAATTCCTACAGTATTAACGTGACTTGGCAACCTCCACCTGACGAAAGTATCAACGGTATCCTGCGCGGGTTTAAAATTCTCTTCCATCCAATCGAAAACGGGTTCACAGCATCACCGATCATCGAAACAAAATCAGTTTTCACGCCGAAAATAACTTTAAAAGATTTAAAAAATATACCAATTACAGTATTCAAGTTTTGGCATATACCAAAAAAGGAAATGGTGTCAAAAGTGAAGCAATTATGTGCACTACCATGGAGGACGTTCCAAATGCTCCTGCCGATATAAAAGCGTTGCCTTCATCGCCAGATTCAGTTTTACTCACTTGGAAACCTCCTCTCAACACGAATGGGCAGATCACCAAGTACATTGTGTACGCTAAGAATGTTGACAACGAGAGTGAAGAAAAAATTATTCACGTTGCCAAAGGAGATATCACTTCGCAGGAAGTATTTGGTTTGACAAAGGAAAATCAATACAGATTCTGGGTGACTGCTTCGACTAAAATTGGAGAAGGTCCAAAATCGGAAGTGTTAATTGCATCACCGGGAGATGTCAACAGTAAGAGTCGAAGGAAAAAAAATGAATGGAATTTCTATTAATATTTTTTAATTTTTATAGTTCCTGCCAAATCAGCTTCTTTTGATGAAATCACAGCAACTGCTGTCAAATCAACACTTACTTTACCGTGTAAAGCTGTGGGAATTCCAATGCCAGATAGAAAATGGACCAGAAGGGGAAAGGCGGTTGATAAAAGCGACCGTCTGTATGTATCGACTGATGGATCTTTGACAATCACAAATATTCAAGAAAAAGACGCGGGAAATTACAGTTGCAAATTAAGCAATACTTTTGGAATGGATCAAGTTGTTTATACTTTAATAGTTCTCGGTTTGTAATTTACTTGTTAGTTAAAATCATTCAATCTAATTTACTAATTTTTTTTTTTTTACTAGCTCCGCCCAGTAAACCGAACTTGGCAGTTACATTAGTGACTACGACTACTCTTGATGTGCAATGGAAGGTTGGAATTAAAGGTGCAAGTCCAATTATAGGTATGTGGCCAAAAATCAACATGATACGTTTGAAATAAAATTTATATAAATAAAATTAAAAAAATGACTTGTCTTTAGGTTATTTGCTTCATTTTAAAAAAGAATTTGGGACATGGCAGGTTATTGACATTGGAGCCAGAGAAGATGGTCATCGATTGTACGATTTGCAATGCGGCACAAATTACCACCTGTACGTAATAGCCGTCAATAAAGTCGGGCAGAGTGAACAATCGAAAACACTCACTCTAAGAACAAAAGGCCAAGGTAAATAATTTCTGCACATTTTGTTCCATAGTGTAAATAAATATTTTTTATTTGCAGTTGCCGACATTCCTCCCAAGGAAGAATTAATCGAAGAAGGATCTACTTATATTACTGTTCGACTCGACAGTTGGAAGAGTGCCACATGTCCCATTTTGAATTTTGTCACTGAGTACCGAGTTAGATCGCAAAACAAATGGTACATGGCACCGAATGACATTAAACCGGATCAGAAGAGATTGGTGATTCGCGATTTAATGCCTGCTACCTGGTACGTTCTTCGAATGTCGGCGTTTAATAATGCCGGTTCATCGGTAGTGGAATACACCTTTGCCACGTTGACTTTAACTGGAGGTTGGATTTTAGCTTTTTTTGAGTCTGGTTGTTTGTTAAGGAAGTTTTTCTTTCAGCGACTGTTACGCCCATTGAGATGATCAATGACATCCCAGCTGCAAATGTCCTGAACTTGTTAGATTTAAAAATTGTGGTACCAGCTGCTTGTACGCTCTTTATATTTGCGATTGCTCTTATTTTGATTTGTATATGTGCTCGCCGATCATCAAAACAGAAGCACAAAAAGAAAGGTAAATTGCCTATTGGATTTTTAATTTTGTTTAATGTTTGTTGTTTTTTTGGGGTTTTTTTTTTAGCAGAAACTGAGAAAAGGAGCGAAAATAACCACAGTCGACCGCCGCTACAAAAGAGACAGAAAAAAGACGATGTTTATGTTGACACTGGTTTTACGTACTTTCAAAGAAACCAGCCGACGTCATCGGGAGTTCAACGAGATAATAAAAAACGCCAATCGCGTCTGCCACGAGAATATCGTGAGTAGAAAATAAAACTGTAAAATGACCTAAACCACACTCATCCACACTCACATTCTTTATGTTCTTAATGCTATGATGATTAAAACTAAAAAAAACTTACACTTCGATGATCATTTCCGCAGCCGTGATGATGTTATTGATCTAATTTTCGAGCTCAGGGTCAAACCACAAAACAAGATCCTTTTTCTAAACAAGATCCTTATTCTGAATAATATTCTATCCTGAACAAAATCCTTATTCTGAACAAGATCTTTATTCTGAACAAGATCTTTATTCTGAACAAGATCTTTATTCTGAACAAGATCTTTATTCTGAACAAGATCTTTATTCTGAACAAGATCTTTATTCTGAACAAGATCTTTATTCTGAACAAGATCTTTATTCTGAACAAGATCTTTATTCTGAACAAGATCTTTATTCTGAACAAGATCTTCATTCCTGAACAAGATCCTTTTTCTGAACAAGATCCTGCGCATCACAACAATTGGCTGCTGCTTAAGTAAATAAAAATGTTCTGTTTATACAGGATCTGAAGATAATTTAACTCCATACGCCACTATTAATCTTAATGGATCTACATCAATGGATATGACAAGTTTTGGTAGACGAGGATCAGGATCTTCCAGTCCATCGGGGGTAAATTAGAATAATTAATAGAATGAATGCTAGATTTTAAAATGAGATTTATTTATTAGAATAAACGTCCGAATGCGTCTGGAATTCAACCTGGTACAAGGCCATACTCAGGAAGTTTGGGAAATATTAGCGTCGGTAGTCGGATTCAACAGGTTCCCACCGCTCCACCTTTATCTGATGCCTATGGTGCAGTTCCGTCCGTTTACCCCAGACGTTAGTTTTTTCTATCTCTCTCTCTCGTTTCATTCTTAATCAAATTATATAATTTTTAACAGTTTCTTCAAGTTTAAGCCAATGTGCTCCTGTGCCCACGCCACGCCGCACGCATTTACAAAATGAAGCGCTGCAGAAACAAGGTGATGACAATCGGTAAGTTATTGTTAACGTGATTAAATAATAAATTTTTAATCCGAGCAATTGCAGAAGTCCAAACCTTTACGCCAATCTGCTGAGTGATGTTCACTTTAGAGCGGAACCGCGTTCAAGGTCTAATGGTCATCATCAACCTTCCACAAAACCTATTTGCATGTCAGGTATAATGATAAATTTCTGTTATCTGATAACAAACTACTATTTACTTTTTATCAATTAGGTAATCACGCCAAAAGTGCATTTTCCTGAACTTGAAACGCTTAAATGTTTCCTTATCTCTGGTTGAGGGTGAACCAATCCACTTGTCTACTTATTCCAGAGATGGTTTTACTGGCCAAATTGTCGCAATGGTGCAATGTCGAAAACCAAATAAGAACATTAAGAAAAGAAAACAGTTTGGATGATGAATCAAATTAATATTGAAATCGTCCGTAGTCAAAGATGTGTACTTTATCGTCTACTTGTATTTCAGTTTGCCTATATTCTTATACGCACTTTTATTCCGGTGGGTGTATATGTACAATACATAGATGAGTTCCGAGACTTGGTCAAAACGATCTGAGCTTTGTGTGATGCCAGCAATGCCTCTCGTTATAACTATGCAATCAATTTTCAACATCATATATGTTTGCCTTTTTATTTTATCGCACGTTATTAGTGTGAATAAACTTGTATATTATTTGCATTGAATTGGTAATGTTCTTTCGTACGATTTCTACAAAATTGATATTTTTTATTCTTATGTTTCATATAGACAATTTTTTTTGTGTGGTCTAAAAATAAATTATGTAATTACGTTTGTTTGGCTTTTTATTGCGTTTGAAATTTTAACTACTTTCCAAAATATATGCCTAAACTTATTTTTGCGGTATGTTTTAACGCAAATCACCTAATGTCGACAACAAGCTGTCGCCTGTGTTTGGCTTTATAAACTACATTGGTATTTCCATGGCATTACGAGAAAGAAAAACTGCAGTTTAATAAAATTTTGACATGTTTTATTGTTTATTATTATTTTGCTAAGTAACAAAATTACTGATTACAGACCGAGGGAGAAATCATTCGCCCAAATCCCGTCGCTCGTGATATTTGAGATTTACAAATCTCAACAAATCCATCAAATCCAATAATTCCACCAAAATCCATACAAATCCATACAAATCCATACAAATCCATTCAAATTCAAATCCAAATCCTGGAAAAAAGGCACTAAATACGGTATAAATACACACCAAATCCACGAATTCCAATGTAAATACGTAAATCCACTACAAACTCAGCTGAAATCAACAAATCCGGCTCGGACCTTACAAATATCAAAAAAGCAGATTTGATGACTAATTTTTTTTTTTTGCTTATGCACCCCACTTCCGGACAAGATTTCGGTCGGAACCACCACTTCCGGCGCGCGAATACGCCCGAAATGAATACAAATCCACCCGAAATGAATACAAATCCACCCGAAATGAATACAAATCCACTTCAGATCCCACAAATCCGCCAAATCTACAGATTTTTGGGATTTACAAATCTCGTCCCGAATTTTTGCGAATGATTACCACCTCGTTACAGACGCTGCTGCTATTTTTTAGTTTCAAACTTTGACGCCAGGTAAAAGATCTACCAAAACCGGAAATACTGCGCCCGATTGAACAACGTGAAGTTGCTAATTACGTATTCAACGCATTTTCTCGAGAAAATAGAAGTATCATTTGGATTTTCTTTTTTTATTTGAAGCCATCTATTGGACTGATAAAAACATTTAACTCATATGTTATTATCAGTGACCATTTATTCAAGATACATTTCAAGGTTGCAACTTTTGAATTAAATTTAGGTAGTTTTCAAAGTAGTTTCTCACAAGTAGGTAACTTAACTTTTAGCTGCGGAAATTTTTTTTTGCGATAATAAATAATAAAAAAATAAAAAATAAAAAAAGACTGAAAAAATAATAGCTCGAGAACACGAGAAATAATTCTGAAACTCACCGATTTCTCCTCCTACTGCAGAATCAACTAAAACTCGGAATAACATCAGTTACTGTAGATGACACATTTGATGAAGTGTTGTTGCTTGGCAAAAAGGTAAGTGATGACGACACTGCTGTGTTGCTTGGCAACACAGCAGTGTCGTCATCATTTAACTTTTTGGTTTTTATGTTGTAGATTTTTTCTATCAGATGGCAGAACAACACACCCATTTATACGGCTTCCGAGCGTCTTTAGATTTGATTTGTTTTATTTGATGTTGCAGTTTTAATCCACTAGTTGGCAATAGCAAGTAAATCTTATATTTCTGGAAGTTTCTCCCGACTTTGTTGATTGGCTATGCAAATAAGTTTGCGCATTAGTTTGCATTTTCTGTAGTTTTCGCCAGTCATCGTTTGAGCGTCGAGGGGGAACGATGTGCTTCATCCAGTTGATATCGATTTGAAGAATTTGGTGATAGTGAGTTTCAATTCCTCTATTTACTTCTCAACTGTCTTTTTATTTATATACTTTTTATTAATTTTGCTACTAGTATTTCCCTTTATTTTTTGTTTTTAAATTTCCGCCGTGTTTAGTTTGGAGTTAGCTTGACGGCATATTTTCTATGGTTTGACGCTACTCCGACATTTGTTTTACTGTTTTAAATTCCGCCATTTGTAGTTTGTTTAATTTAGTTTCTACTACGCCATTTAATTTCTCTATTTAACTGTTTAGTTTGGAGTTAGGTGACCGGCATATTCTCTAAGGTTTGACGCTACTTCGACATTAGTTTTACTGTTTTAAATTTCGTCATTTTTAGTTTGTTTAATTTAGTTTCTACTACGCCATTTAATTTCTCTATTTAACGTTCCGCCGTGAATTTAGTTTGACTTGAGTTTTTTGTAGCAACGACGTTAATTTTACTATTTTAAGTTCCGTCGTGTTTAGTATGTGAATTTTATAGTTTGAATTGACTTTTTTAATTTCCACTTCTTAGTTTGTTGAATTTAGCTTACATTACTACCAGAAGTAAATTTACTACCCCTTCATTTACTTCTGCTACTACTTCATTAATTTTTCTGCTTAAATTCCCGTCATGTATAGTTGAGTTACGTTTTCGCTACTGTTTTAAATTCCGTCATGTTTAGTTTGCTAAATTTATTGTTTTCTCATTATTAATTTACTTTTTGTCATCACTATCCTCACTTCCGCCATTAACTTTTGTTTATTCTATAATTCTTCTCCAAACCTTTCTAATACACTTTCGCTATTTTAAGTTTTGCAATTTAATGTTTTATTTTTAACAGATTCGAAAAGAATTTACGGGACATGCAGAAGTCTACAATGCTGATAATTATTTTGTATTTTATGCTTGAATAAAACACTTAGTCATTCATAATTTTTATTTTTTATATTTAATAAATACATACAAAAAAAAATATATATATTTTTTTATTCAATACAATATGCAAGTAATCTTTCTATAAAAATGTTTATTTATTCGTATATACAATTTGCAAGTAAAAATTTTTCTCTAAGTCAATAATGACTTTGAAAAGTTTTGAAAAAAATTTTGGCAGCATTTCCCCCTTTTCATTGATTTTTAGGACTCTGAAAAAAAAGGATCATGTATTAAACAAATATATAAAAAAAATAAAAAAAATTATACTTTACTCGACAGGCGAAGTCCTGTCCAGCGAAGTCCTGTCCAGCGAAGTCCTGTCCAGCGAAGTCCTGTCCAGCGAAGTCCTGTCCAGCGAAGTCCTAAGAAATAAAATCATTTATTAAAGAAAATAGTTTTAAAAAATAAAAATAAAAATATAATAATATATATAAATGACTTAACGGAAAAATGTGAAGAAAAGAAAAATTAAAAATGAGGAAATGAGGAAGAAATGTAAAAATGAAACTAAATGAAACTAAATGAAACTAAATTGAAATAAACATGGCTACAATAAAAACTGTAAATGAATGGCGGAGTATTTTTACTAAACTACCGTAAACATGGCGGAAATTAAAACCGCGTAAAATTAATTGAGGAAAAAATATCATAAAAAGTGCTGAGTGTGTAAATAAGTTCTAAAAAATAAATAAATGAATGATGTAACTATAAAGAGTTAAAGAAAGAGTTAAAGTAACTATAAAGAGTTAAAGAAAGAGTTAAAGTAACAATTAAGTATTAAAAAAGATATATCTCCGAATAAAGTAAAGAAATCCTAAAGCAAGCGTAAAGTAAAGAAATCCTAAAGCAAGCGTAAAGTAAAGAAATCCTAAAGCAAGCGTAAAGCAAAGATGGCGCAAAAATCATATTAAAAATGCTAAATAACTAATAAGAAAAAGCAACCACTCTCTGTGAAATTAATGCGTATTGCCACAGTCGAACTACTAAAAGGCAAACCGGTATTCAACAGCCCTAATATCCGAAATGCGACTAAAAATAAAAGTAAAATAAACTAAAACGCACGTCGAATAAATCTTTAACAAAACATCCGAATAAAAAACATGACTCACTACTACCTAAAATTCTAATCCTAACAAGCATTATTAATTTGCATAGCGAAGTGATGATGCAGTCGATAGCTGTCGCCAGCAGCAGCAATTGCGTCATCACTCATTAGTCCGAAGCGCTCGCTTGACTCCACGTCGTGTTCTCCGGCTTCGCTCCAGCTGCTCCAAATGGAAAATAACCTGAAAAATAAAGTAAGTATTAGAAATTTCGTATTTGCTCTCTTAATATTCACTTTTTTTTTGTTTTGGTTAAGAACAAAATAAGCGGGACTGAAATTTGAGATTTCTTCATTAGGTAAGCATGAATTCGAAATTTCGCATGTTCTATTCATTTTTTAACACACTTTTTGTTTTTTGTTTAGGTTAGGACTAAGACGTTGATGGCCCGAAAAACTGCAAAAAATTTGCTGCATGCATCAATAAATTAAAAATAAAAATAAAAAATTTCAGTCTGTGTAATTGTAAATAGAAAAAATAAATTTTTAATGAACACTCAAATAAAAAAATTAAATCAAATCGGAAAGTGAATCAATTAAAAAAAAACAAAAAAACAACAAAAAACAACAAGTAAACCACGACAAGCCGAAAGGGTCGGCTTCTATCAGGTTTAAAAAATCCCGAATGAACTCGGTTAAGATTCACCAGCCCTTTTATTTAAAGGTAATGGGGTCCAGATGTGCGCGGGTCTGGACCCCGGATAAATTTTACCTTCATAATGGCCAATTGACCTCTTCATGGTGTCGTTGGTTTCTAACGATGTCGTGTTGCTGGCACCTATAAAAGAAGTAAAAATCTAAAAGAAAATGAAATTAAATACAGAAATCAACAAATGAAATTAAAATTAAATACAGAAATCAACAAATGAAATTAAAACAAAATACATAAATCAAAAAGTAAATTGTACAAAATATTTAAATAAAACGCAAGACGATTTGAATAAAATAGCCTCTTCCATTTCGACGTTCTTCTAGGGCAGACCTATAAAAAAAAGTATATAAAATATAAAATATTGAAATTAGCTAAACGCCGGACAATTAGAATAAAATAAAAATAAAAAAATAAAAATAAACACCAATAAATCAAACTAAACTTCATTGACCATTAATGGCGTCTTCAATTGAATTAAATAAAATGAAACTAAACGCCATTAATGGCGTCTTAATTAAATTAAATTAAAACTAAACGTCATTAAGGGCGTCTTTAATTGAATTGAATAAAATAAAACTAAATGGCGTCTTCAATTACATCAAACTAAACTCCATTGACCATTAATGGCGTCTTCAATTGAATTGAATAAAATGAAACTAAACGCCATTAGTACCATAATGCTTCTTCGTGAATATTCTTGGTGCCGCTAGTATATTACAAAACGGTTAAATGCGGATAATAATAAAAATATAATTTAAAAAAATACAACTATTGTAAAATAAATGATAGAAACTCACGCTCAATCCTCAACGCTGTTCCCGATGCTCTCGGTTGTGCATAATTAATCAGCGCCGCGAAATCGGAAAATAAAACCGCTATTTTCACTCGAAAAATGCTATGAATACTAATTAGCAACGAACGCCACGTTGTTATGCAGAAGTTGTAATTCAGTTTCTTGAAATCTGACGCCTGGCGTTAATATCAAAAACTAAAAAAAATTAAGTAGTAATATAATTTCTCTTTTATGGTTACGGTAGTGTTGGATAAACCAAAATCAAATGAAATATAATCTATAATCTATAATCTATAATCTATAATCTATAATCTATAATCTATAATCTATTTTGATGACAACATCTAGTGAAAAATCTTGGAATTTTCAGAGCAGTATTTCTAAGATTCCTCACCACACATCGCTGCGATGCGGTACCTGGTAATATCTTATTAAATCTGTAGTTATTAGTGTATTGCGCGAAAGTATAGTTCAAATGTCGTTAAATTTTTCTTTTTATAAACGAAAGATGAAGCTCATTTATTTTTTTTATTCAACTTTTATAAAAATCCATATCAACGTATTGGGTTTCGTATTATCTAAAGCTATACAATTCGAAAATACTACAGGATTTATAAACAAATGAGAATTAAGCTGCATATCTTACAACTTACACTTTGCAATTACACAAAGCGAAGATTGCAGCTTCATTAAAAAATACAATTAAAAGATAACAACAACAACAACAACAACAGCTTTGACTTTCCAATTGCACTGACCAAACAAAATTATATTTTACGTAAATAAACAAATTTTTTTAAAAAAATGATGTTTAACAATTTTGCAAAAATTATAATTATTGTCGTACTTCCACGAAACCTAAATGACATTTCAAAATAAATAACTCAAACATTTTATATACAAAAGTCGTTTTCATTTTACTCGATTTTCAACCGCCGTAATCCGAGATACCTAGACTCGATGCTGAACTGTACTGAACTTAAACGTTAACTTTAACTGCTTATAGCGAAGTTTTAGACGTCATACTTGTGTTTCGTGAGGATAAGGACCTTTCGAAGATTTATCATCCATCGATTTTGATCTCACATGGAATTTGACGTCGAGATGACGAGGGAGGGATGAAGTGGCGGAATAAGGCGGTGATGTTTGGTGTACTGCTGTTGAGTCCGTTTCCTTTTTCACAACTTTCTAATTTATTAAAAACAAATAAAATAAGTAATGATAATATTCTATTTAATATATTCAAAATTAAAATAAAAAGTGTTATTTATTAATAACTATTGACTATTGATATCACATTGAGTCATTTGCAGTTATGCGCATGCGTATTATGATAACCACACAATTGAATACACAAACCCAAGTCGCGGGCGATGTGTATACCTTGTTTATTTAAGGAAAGTCCTCACCGTATGCAGCGCCCCAGTACTTCTGTATTGTGTTTTGTTCTTGGGATCCGATGATGTATTAACGGGTTTCAACGCTTTGATCTTTTCGGTTAAAGGGTTTGAAGTCCCTACGCCTACGCCTTTGTCACTTTCCACGCTATTTGTCCGACTAGGAGATTTTCGAAAAATATTACTAATTTTCGTTTTAAAGTCTTTTGGTTTATCTGATTTATCAGAGCTGACAGAATCGGCACTTTCGATGCTCTTCGATTTCCCAAACATTTTTAATCTGTCCCTAACGGTTCCTCCAATGGAACTTTCACTTATGTTTGATGTTGATCGTTTGTCTTTAGTTGCTTTCGGCAACGTCATTGTCATTAACGCCTGATTCTTTTTTGCGTCCGCATTTGGAGACGGGGGGCGAGGAGGAGGTGATTTATCCGCACTTCCAGTGCTGGAAATTGACTCGAGGCTAGTTTGAGATGACTGAACACGACGCCTTCTTCTTGGTAGAGGTGAAGGACCAGATTGAGACACGGATAAAAAAGCATAATCTCCAGTGGAACTTTGACTACGTTCGTAGTTTGAGTCTTGAAGAGATCCCTGGCTCCCAGCATCGCTGTCCGACTTCCAAATACTTTGCTCTATTTCCTCCCAGGCGAGAGATTGGTCGAGGGAAAGGCTTTTTCGGTGTAATGCACTGTAGGATGACGGACGAGGTGGACTAATGACCATGCTAGGAGGTGTGGGCGGGTAATTTGTCACTCGTTGAGGATTTTGCCATCGTGATAAAGGATCGTCTTTGCGACTGCGCACTGGCGCAACAGGTGGTTTACCACCAGCCTCCAATTCTTGATCAGTTGCAGACAAGGCACTGTAATTAGAAAGAAAAAAAAATTTAATTTTTTTTGATTTAATTAGTTTTAATTTCATTTTCAAGTTCATTACCGTCTGAAAGACAAATTTCGTCGAACTCTTTCTTCTTCTTTTACTCCGTGAGCTCGTCTTAGTTCCTCAGTAGCTCTAGAAATCTAATTATAACGCGACGAGATTAAGTTACAATGGATAATCATGTTGGACAAATCTTGTTAAATAACATACTTTATTGAGGACTGTTTTAAACTCCTCTTTTATTCTTTCTGCGTTAAAATTTTCATTTTGTGATTTCCTGTGCAATACTAGTTTTTCGTCAAGTAGAGCTGGTACCAAACTCTTCAATCTTTCTAACTACAATTGCAAAAAAAAAAAAATTGTAATCATTATTAATTTCATAGATCTTTAATTTTTTATTTATAAATGTATTAATAACAACCATGCAAAATAAAACGTTTCGTGGTTACAACCAAATTCAAGTTCACGTTGTTATAATGCAGTAACGGTGTAACACCACAGTTTCACACGGTATGGTGATTGAGTATCATTGTTTTAAAATCTTCACTCATTTTATTTAAAATTATTTTGTTGTTATCAATCGCTTTGGTTGCAGTGTCAAAATATTAAATGGAAAAGTAAGTGGATACTTGTAAGCAGTACACATGTTAGTTGGCGGCAATCAAGGCACACGAGACATCCATCAGCTGTACTACACACACTGCCAATTGCTCGGAGGTATGCGCAATCGAGGGCAGTGCGTTCCAACGAGAAGTTCCTGTCTCCTTGGTTTCTCCATTCATCAGCCATGCATACTTCCGCTGTTACCTCGGCAACCAATCCATTGATTGAAGAGCTCTCGTACGTTTCCGTCTGGTTGAGCTTCATCTTCACTTCATCCTTCTCCCGCTCTGCCTTGTCTCGTTCGCGTTTAATCCTGTCATTTGTTGTTCGCATTTTTGAATGGGCGTCACGTAATTCAAGCAGATCAGCTTGGAGCTACAAAAGTTGAGCATGGGCACAAAACACAAATTACATATCACAAAAAAATCACAAAACCACATTACGACAAAAAAGAATAATTTTAACAAGTAGACAGATTCAAGATAAGTGATTTGTCTGTCTTAAATTACTAAAAAAATAAGTACAACTGTCGTTTTATCTCCTTTGTTTCTTTTAAAAAATTCATTTCAGTTACGTTGACTGACGAGTTTACTGCCCTTGAACTCTAAAAAATAAATAAATAAACAAAAAACACACCTCGGATATTTTGATCTGCGTTTCAGCTTGATCCGCTTCCACAGTTTTACGCAAATCTTCCAATTGCCTTTTTGCTTCTGTTCGTTCTCCGTCTTTTGAATTTTCCAAATCAATCACTCGCTGTCGTAACTCTTTGGCCATCCGATGCGACTCATGGAGCAATCTTTGTTGCTCTTCTCTCTCTTTTTGCCAGGCAAGTTCCAATTTTGTCCTTACGCCGACGATCTTACTCTTACCACCTTGTAAGATGATGTTTTCTTCAAGCTGATAAAAGAAAAATAAACACATTTCACACATAAATTATGTTGAATTTTACCATATGTTTTACCAAGAAACTGAACACTCCAATTTTAATTGCAATCACTTTTTAAAAAATATTTTTGGTAGAATATTTTTTCAATGGAAAAAAGTAAAGTTATCGTGTCAAGATTACATTTGTGTGACTTTGTTCATGACCTAAAGCAGTATGGCAACAAGTACAACGAGAGAAAAAAGTAACATGTCAAGGTAAAAACAATGAATATAGGTTTTGTCTTCATGCATTATGTAACTACATCATCAATTCTCTTAACAGTTATCTCAAATTTACATAAATTGTGCAAATAAAGTAAAAATCGTTTAGAATAAATAAAATACGGCAGTTATTATTACTATGGTTCTTTTGGTTCTTTACACTCAAATAATAAATGATGTTTTCCAACTTACTATGTCTTAATCTTGTTATTTGATCGGTCTCTTTTGATTGGTTTGCCACGAAGAATTGAGAATAAGAGAAAAAACAACATATTGATTCTCCAAGGTCAGAACAAGAACAATACACAATTAGCTTATTGTTATGAAAAGGTAGGTGGCCTTAAAGATGATGTGCGATGTTCGAGCAAGATGTTGATCAGTGGCAAAGCCACGAGAAATTTTAACTTTTAAATACGACGTGTTTTGGGAGTGGCTTCATCAAACAAGTCCCTAACTTAAAACCACATTCGATTGGCTGTGGCGAATTCATTCGGTTCTCGAGTTGAGAGTGTATCCCCAACAAGAGAATGGAACTGCACCTCAAGGCTTGAAAGTTGTGATTGACTAATTATAAACAAGACTCATCCACACTTGGTGCTGTTTCATGAGGGGAGAACATGTTTATACTGACACATTCCAATGCAATGCACTAGCCGCGTATCTGATGGAAATGTAGACTACCACAAGAGTCAGAAGATGAATCTGACAAGTGGATAAATTCAAGCTCATTATCAAATGCTTGTTTTGCTTTTACAGTGAACAAAGTAATTTTTATGTATCATTTAAGTAAATAACCTTAAATCTTTATTCCAAGGCAATGTAAACAAACTCCGTCTCACTATTCAAGCTCCCAATAGAACATTAACACATACACATTTACTGAATTCTTCAAAATACTGGTATCTGTCACACCTCTTTTAAGTGACACGGCTCCAAGTTTCTGGCAAGTTTCTGGCAATGCGCTTGGTGATTCAGACTTCCTTTATGTCGACAATGTAAAAATGTCTCGTGTCCTTGAAATTTGTGTGTAATATATAATATAAACGACAGGAAGATGGAAAGAAAAAGTATAATCATATGTGAATTAGTAATTCCTAAGAATTTGTATTCAGAATGTGTATTATACACATTCTGAAAACTTTCCTTTTTTATTATCTTTACATTTCAAGTTAAATTGGCTGTTAACTTGGCTACTGTACTCTGTTTTGAATAGTTTACAACCAATTCAGCGCCTCAGCGTGCAAATATTTTGAGTATAGGGTTTTTCTTTTGAATTCTTCATTTGCTTCTTCCGGAACGACTAATTACAAGAAAGCTATGTCGAAAACGCTGAGTTTTAAAATTGTTTTTTAAAACGCAATATGGAATGTTTCGAACTCATCAGTTTATCCCCATTGGTTCATCACCCATTTGCACTTTCCTTACATTTCCTTTATCATTAATTTTTTTTCTCACTTATTTGCCTAAACTTCCGGTCGTAAAAACCCGAATTTAAATGCAAAACGAATGTTTAAAAGTTTAAAGCAAAAATTATCAAATTATACCGTATTTTAATTTCCTATCCGTAATCAGTACATACGTCAAGTGTAGTAAACATGTTCTTCATTTTAATAGGCACATTTCCTACATTTTTATCCTTGTGTTATTTTGAGCCAACCTTTCTGACCCACACATGCCAAAGACCCAAGGCATGGATAGAAATATTATTCTTAGAAAAGTCATTAACTTTGTCCACTAATTTACTTGAACTTGTTAAATTTATCGTTAAGCTAATTAGCTCGTTTCAATCCGTGCTTTACGGTTTTATGATTCAAGTTTGTGATTTTACTTAGATTTTTGTTGACAGCACTATACAAGTACAATATGATCTTAAACACGAAACCACTAATCCTACTGGTTCTTATTTTAGCCTAGAAAGCCAAAAGTCATACATTTGTTATTGCAGCTGTTTGGTAATTAGTGCTCAACTAAAACCTATGGCACAATTCTTCAAAGACATAAACTTATTTTAATAAACTTTTTTAACTATTCGAACAAAAAATGAACAAGTTTTTCATCGTTTTAAATTATCCCTCAACGCTCAACAAAAGATTTAAATTTTTACACAATTGAGATTTTAAATGTAGTTTCGGCTCCAACAGGCACAAGAAATAGAAGATTAGTGGCAGTATATTTCAGGGAACACAAGTAAAAATGGCTTTAAAAAAGATGCGTGCGAAATTATTTAGAATTTTCTTTAACTGTCATCAGCTCTCTTAGAAACATCACTTACAAGTCATAAACCAAATCGAAAAATGCTTGGTAATAAGAATTCCATCTTACCTCGTTCACTTTAGTTTGCATTTCAGCAACTTTAATCTCCCAAGATGCTTTTTCGGTGACGTATTCAGTTTTCAAATGTGAATTATTTCTTTCAGACAGATCTAGTTGGTCGTGTAATGTATCAACTAGTTTCCGCATTTCTTGCAGTTTTTGTTTCAGTTCTTCCGTCTAGGAAAGGTAATCAACATTTTAAAATAATTATTTATAAAAACAGTTCTGTTTCCTACCTCTTGTCCAATGTAACTACCCCTCCTTCTAATATTATCACTTTTTAAGTCCCCTATTGTTCTTTGGGCTCCATCCAACATTTCTTTGAAGGTATCTCTTTCGCGGCGGAATTTGCCAATTTGTATATGCAACATTTGAATTTCATCCTGCATTTGCGCCATCTTCACATCATTCATCATATTCACAGCTGTTAGTTCTGACCGGTGCACTTTTTCCTCCTATAAATAAACACGAAAATATAAATAAGCAAAAAAAAAAAGAAAGATAGAAAAAAAACCAGCTAACTTGTTGTAATTTGGTTCTCAATTCCTCGATTTCAGCTTGCATCGAATTGTTCTTCAATTCTTGCATTTCCTTCTGGGAAGACGGCGACAAGTCACTGCCATATCGACCTGCAGACCGACTTCGATCGAAATCAGTAAGTTTATGTCTCAAATCTTGACACTATTTAAAGAAAAAAAAATCAAATTTATTTATTTTAACGCCCAAATCATGCACAGTGCATACCTGTCTTTTAAGTTTTTCAACGTCATCCCTCATCTGGTCTCCCTCTTTCTTTTGCTGATCAATAGTTTGACTTTTCTCTTCTACAAGTCGATTTAGTTTTTCCAGTTCAGCATCTACATTTACACCTTCATATTTGACCTTTTTATTATTTAGTTCTTTAATTTTCTCTTGTAAATCAAGCTTTTCTTTAATCCAGATGTCTTGCCTCAAGTTGAAAGTCTCTCTGAGGGCCCTTAATTCTCCCTCTAGTTGTTCGCGGTCTTTCTGGGCTTCAGAAAGATTTTTTTCTACGTCTTCTTTTTCTATAACTAATTTAGCTTTTGTAATCACGTGCTCTTCTTCCAACATCTCATATTTAGATGTAAGATCTTCATACTCTTGTTTTTCATGAGCTAAATCTGCTTCAAGACCTCAAAATTAAAAAAAAAATAACGTTAAAAGGAATTAAAATGTCTTTTTTGGTTTTCGTTTACTTTTTAATTTTTTTTCCAATTCAGGTCCATTTTCACCAATTTTAAAATTTTTACTCTTCAAATCCAAATCCATTTTTCTTAATTTATCCTTTAGTCTAATTACTTCTTCGTCGCGATCTCTTAAAATCACATCGTGTTCGTCTTCAATTTTAGATAATTTCCTAGTTTCTGCTTTCAAATCAATTTCGTGTTGATTTAGTTTACTCGTCCAATCGTCTTTATCGCGTTTATAAAGTGCGTCTAACTTCTTCCATTTATCCGTGAGTTCTTCCATATCCTTATCAACCTTAAAAACAAAAAAAACAACACAATTTGAACAAAAAAATAAATAAATTTTTACTTTATTAAATTTCTCCTCCAACTCTTTCAATTTTGATTTGAGTTTGTTATTATTTTCCTTTGCATGTTTCAACTCTTCTTCCCTTTGTTTGAGAGTTGTATGCTGGGTGTCTCGTTTCTTATTTAAATCCAACATTTTATGTTCCTTCAGAAACAAAAATAAAAATAAAAAAAATATTAATAAAAGCTTTAGGTGACGAGTAGACAACGTGTATTTGCAATTTATTTTTACATATTCATCTATTTTCTCATCTTTAGAACTCATATCCTTTTCAATCGTTTCAGTTTTCTTTTGTAACTCTGTCATCTGCTTTTTCATCTCATCTCTTTCCTTCAACCAACCCATTGCTACTTCTGTCTGCCGATTGTCTACTTTTCTTAAATTGTTCTTCTCCTTATCCAACTAAAAAATATTGCAAAAGCAAAATTGTAACAATTTTTTTCTTTTTTTTATTCTGTTCGCGCCACACCTCAGAATTAAGATCGTCAATTTCACTTCTCAATTTCCTTTGAATTTTTTCAGCGTCTTTATTGGAGTGTTCAAGCGCTGTTATTTTTTTTTCACTGTCAGATAGTTGACGTTGGCAGTCCAAAATCTATAAAACACAAACTATAAATCAGATTTTTAACAATTTGGCCAGTATTTATAATTTTCACTTGTTTTTGCAATTTATGTTTTTCTTCTTCAACCTTGCGTAAATCTTCAAACCTAACATTGCTGCTTCCTAGGTTACCTATAGGTGACTTCTTTTTCAGTTTTTCTTCGTCCAAAGTTTTGTTTAGAGATTCGATTTGCTTTTTGTATTTTTCAATTTCATCTACAATATAAATAAATTTCGGTAAATATTATTTCTAAAAGTTTTCTAATTTTATTTTATCATTCAAACTCTGTTACCATAGAGTTATTATTAACGCAATATGTTACCATGGGAGCAACTCTTTTATTGTTTCTAAACAAAACAACTTTTTTTAAATAATAAAACGCGAATTTTGTGCGTGTTGCCAACAACTTCTTTAAGGTATTTGATATTTTTTCAGATTTTAATTGGACGAATAAGCCAAGCGAGTGGATTAATTCGTTTTTTAACACTTTTCGAACGTCCTTCAATACATAATCAAAAATGAATTTCACATCTAAAATTTTTGTACTGCTGAGTTTTTTTTATTATTACGTACCTTATTTATCTTGGTGGAGAAAATGACCGATCCTAATTCGTGAAAGTAAGTTTCACTGCAAAACTGCAGTAAAGCTTACTTTTCGGGTAACATGAAATTTTTTTTTCCCTTGTATTTCCCAGTATTTCTCTTGTAAAAACTGATTTGTGACAAACACTGCTTAATAAACACAGAAGTAATTGTAATTGTAAATAATTACAATTTCTTAAAAAAAAAACTGATGTTGTTACATGTAACCATAAATTTACAAAAGACCTTGGGGTTTTTAGCTCATTTTAGAGCTTCTATATATTCTTTAGCAAAATCTAAGGATATCTACTAAAGTAGGTATATTTTATTTTGCATTGCAAATCAAAAGTCAAGCAAAATCATGTTAATTAAAAATCATTATTTATAAATGTCCTTTAACATAGCCCTGCCCTTAAAAGCTGCACTTTGTTCAGAATACAGGAATTTGGGTCAGACCTATAATGAATAATGAATTACTCAAGGCCACACTACTTTTAAATACAAGCATTGGCAGTACAAACGCCAAAAATACTTAAACACAAAAATTACTGGCTTTCATATTAAAAATAAAAAAGTTACCTTTTTCTTTTCCTTTAGACAAGTTTCTAATAGAATCACTCAATTTGTCAGCTTTGTGTTTTTCCTCGTCCAAACTTTTCGATAATTTTTCATTTGTTTTAGTAAATTCTTCCAATTTCTGTTTGAATTTGTGCTCATTTTCTTTGTTTTCTTCTTGTAATTTTCCCACTAATTTATTTTTATCGTGTAACTCCGTACTCAGCGTTTTATTCTCAGATTCTTTGCTTTGCACAGCAACATTAAGATATTCTATTCAAATAAAGATTAGTTTCATAAACAAAAAAACTACAATTTTTATAATACTTACTAACATCATCTTCAAGTTCTTCAACAGCTTTTTTGAACTCTTGTTTTGGAGCTAAATCTGGAATTTTCTTCCTTTTCTTAATATCTCTTACTTTAGTAAAATCTTTAATTTCGTCGGTTAATCTATTGTTTTCTTGAGTCAATGTTTTAACTTTATCTTTCAACATTTCCATATCGTGTTCTTGCTGCTTTAACTGTTTTCTTAATGTGTCTACTCCTACTGTATCAGTCGTTGCACTCACTAAATTCGCGGCTGCGGTTTCTTTAAAATCTTTCAAATTTTTTTCTAGTTTCGCAATTTTTTCTGTCAGATGCAAGTTATCGGCTTGCAATTTTTGCTGTGGTGTCAATGGCCCTTTTCTTCCAGCTTTCAACTGCAACATCTTATTTTCAGCAGACAGCGCATCATTTTCATTCTCCAATTCCATAGTCTTCTGTCTCAATATGGAAGCTTCCTGTTCAACTAACTGTAACTGTCTTTTCAGATCAATCTGCATGTCACTATCCAACGACCGACTTCTGATCATTGGACCTTTGGAACCTCTCCTTTGCTTCACCGTAAGCTCACTAGACAATCGTTCGTTTTCTCGGTCTTTATCGATAATTTTCATTCGTAGTTCTTTTGCTTCATTTTCTAGCATCTAAAACAATTTAAAAAAGAAAAATTTAAATGAATAATAAATAATAAATAAAGGTCATTATAGCTACCTTGACTTTTTGTTCGTAAAATATATTTGCTTGAGCAGGATCCGCAGGAGGGCGTGTTGGTAAATCAATGATGAGAGATGGTTTTGCATCCACTTTTTCCTGCAGTTCACGCACTTCCTTCTGCATAGAAATATTCTCTACTTCCAGCTCCTCAACCTTCCGCCTCAAAACTGTAGTTTCTTGCTCGTTCAATTCTAATTGCAGTTTTAATTCGCCGGCAGTCAGTTCGTCCGTATCGTCAGATATTCCCGAATCATCATCGTAATGTCCCTCCCGACTAGAAGGTCTTTGCCGTCCATCCTTATGCCTCTTTGCAGAATTTGCCATTTTCTTAATCTGTAAAGCCAAAGTTTCGTTTTCTTGTTCCAGGAATGACATTTTTTTTCGAAAGTTTTCGGCCTAAAAATGAATCAATTAAATTTCTTTCTTGAAAATCAAATTTTTGTAATATTTTCTTTTTACCTCTTCCTCAGTAAACCTCAATTGTTCTTTTAGATCGTTTTCTCGTTCCATTGTGTCGTATAAATCTCTTAATATTTGAGCAGAATCTATTTGAAGAGAATCTTTGGAGTGAAAATAAAACTGTAAAATATAAAGTTAAAATTAAAAAGTTGAAGATTTTATAAAATACAGTAGTTTTAAAATTACTTCTGATTTCGGTTCTCGGATAGCCACAGGCGATGCGGTTCTAACAGGTGAAGCAGTAGTTGTTGTAGTTGTTGTTGTTGTTGTGGAGGTAGTTTCGGTTGCCCTTTTCTTAGAAATTGTGTCTCGTTCTTCTTGCAGTTGTCTCAACCTGTTCTGAAGACTCTCCATTTCGGAATGCATTCGATTGGAAGTTTCACGGGCAATAGTCACTTCCTGTTCCATTTGCCTCAATTTCTCAGATTGATTCGCGTCTAAATTACCCGACTTAATCAATCCTTTTAGTTTGTCCTCATACTGAATCTTGTCCGAATCTAATTGATCGCAACGTTTTTCAGATTTCCTCAATTTGAACTGTAAAATACGACAATTTTTGGCAGTTTGTTCCAGTTCTTTTTTCAACACACCGTATTCGTCAGCTTGATCTTCTCTAAAATTATCCTGCAATTCTTCAATTTCATCTTCCAAATCACGAATTTCTCTTTTAAAATCATCATTTTCGTCCAATAATTCTTCATAAAGACTTTCGGTCACTACAAGTTTTTGTTTCAGCTCTTCAATAGTTCGATTCACTTCTTCAGGAGATGGACGACGGTCAAGTTCTTCCTAAATAAATAAAAAATAAAAAAAAAACTCATTATTACCACAAAGAAGAAAAAGGTCTTATTTATACTAACCTGTATTTCTTTGATTTCTAACTTTAAAACATTGTTTTCATCTTTCAAGTCTTCTTTTAGTGTTTGGAGTTCATGAAGTTTTGATTGTGATTTCAATAGCTCTGTAGCCGTACGTTCCAAAGATTCACGATCTACAGCCTGATACTTCTTCTCCTACATATCAACAAAATACGTCAGTATTTGTACATAATATTACATAATGTGGCAATACTATACCTGCCACTCTTTGGTTTCTTTTTGTAATCTTGTAAATTTATCTTCTGACGCTTGTAGCTGAGTTTTAAGTGCTTGAACTTGAGATTGCAGATCCTCCAAGCTATCTCCTAATGTAAGTGTTGTTTCTGTTGTATCTGTTGGTGCCATGCTTACTGTGTCTTCTTCATCGCCATCGCGCAAGCGAGTCGTTTCTTTAACCTAAAAGAAGAAATAGCCCGTAATATAAAAATATTTTAAAAAATAAATAAATATAAGCAAATTCACTTGTAAAATAAAGGCAACATCAGCAGAACATTCATCCGAGTTTTCACTAGTGAAGAAATCTGGAGGCACTTCGTGAGCAGACAATATTTGAATTCGACGAGATCGTCTTCGTTCTTTGTTGTCATAGGTTTCTTCATTACTGGTACCAGAAATGGAAGAACTTCGCTTTACAGAATTAGAGTTTTGTGGCACTTTAGGTGAAGCTGGCGTATCTAATGAAGTCGTTTCGTCTATAACTGCTATCGAATGCGGACGTCCACGAGTTCTAAGGCATCCATAAAAAGAAAAATTAATTTGCATATAACTTTAATTTAAATCAATAGGTCATCTTTAAATAAAAAATGTTAATGAAAATTAATGAAAGACATGACGAGGAAGCAGTCATTACGTTTGACAGAATATATTAACATAAGATCTATTAATAGTGCATGCAAATTAAATTAATTATATACCGTACGGTATATTAAAGTGGCAACTAAAATTATGATATAATAAATGTTCAGTTTACCTGATTCTAGTAGAACAATCTTCACTTTCATCAATACTATTTTCTCGATCTCTTCTTCTGCGTAAAACGGCACTAGCACTAGTGTTCTCATTGCTTGCTTCTGTTGCTGCAGTTTTCTCATCACTACTAAATGAACTCGTGGCACCATCAGTTTTAGATGTGTCTAACTTGAATTCACTCTGCTTTTCAGTTTTGTTTGTTTTGATGTCATTTTTACTATTTTTTGGTTTGTGCTCATTATAATCTCTAATAAGCAATAAATAAATAAAAACAAAATAAAGAAAATAGTTTACACTTTGGTAAAGTAACTAGGACACGTGGAACCAGCCTGACTTTATTTTATTTATTATAAACCTGTCAATCTACTGGCTCATTGCCTTATGCTGCATTTAGATGACACTTATTTTTAAACTGAAACAAACATACAAGCAAAAGTAGACAATTTTTTCTATATACCGTATATACGGATAAAAACAACATCTGGTTGTATCTTGGAAACCCATTTAAAAGAAAGCGCAAAAGTCATAAACAAATTATCAGTCATTATAGTCATCTCTAAGTAATATATTATGATACACTATTTTTAGGAAACCAATGCATAAATTTGCAGCAACCGACTTAAATTTATTTAAAAATAAATAAATATGTGCTTTTAAAATTATATATAAGCAATTCTAAATAGGCATCAGATGTGGGTTGTCAAATCATATAATAAATTAAAAGTTAATGCTTAATAGTTACCTGAAACAACGTTTACAGCGTGTAGGACGAACAGAATGAGGTGCAAATCCAAGTGGACACAAATCGTCGGCCAGAGGCATGATTTTTTTGGCAAACGGGCCCCCAAAATCCTAAAAAATAATAAGCACCAACATTATGTGAAGAGGCCAAGGGGCCCGCAGCCTGTCAGCCATCTTGAGTTCCGCTAAATACTGCAAAAGAGAAAAACAGGTGCAGTCAAGTTATTTTTGGTCTAGATGCTAAGCAGAGGCAACTGCACTTTTCATTTGGGATCACAACTACTAACTAGTAGGCTTAATGAATTTCATGTAATGTAATTTTAATTGACTCGAAGACCACTTTGTTTGATATTACACACACATTGATATAAGTCAATGTGTGTGAAAATTAATGTATATTTTCACAAAGCTGTCAAAACTTTTTTTTGATGGGTGAAAATTTTTCTGGAGAATTCCGTTCTTGGCAATAGTTAAATTTCCTATTTTTAAGATGTGTACGACTTCAACCTTGAAACCAAAGAGCTCTTCAGTTAGATTTCTTTTTTTTTCGCAATATTTTTCCTAAAGTGGGATTGACTGTTAATTTGGCCATGGAGCTTAGCTGGAAATTGCAATGTCCTTTTTACTTTGACGTCAATGTTTTAACTACTGACGTCAATTGTCAACATTGAAAAGATTCATTGATGTGAATACTATTCGCCAGTTCTGCGATGGTTTTTAGCTCTTAAAGAGGAGCTGCATAACCTATGACTATTTAATCATATGATTGCAGCATCAATGACCTTGATGGTATCACACTGTATGAAGACTTATAATGAGACATCTGCTTAGATATTGATTCCATGTTGATATAACGCAGCATACATTACCATAAAAAAATATAATAAAATGAACTTTGAACACATAACATCCCATTCCACCGAAATAGAAATGAGTCTGCGCTTGACATTAAAATTTTAGTTCCTTGATACTCAATACAAAATAGGATAATTAACCTAATCTTCATTAGATAAATAAATTCCAACCACTGCAGTTAATGTTAATAATACGTTTAATTAACATATGACATCACTGTCATTTGATTCGACCATCTGTTTAAAGGACACGAGAAAAAACATTCGTCCTTCCTTGTTTTTTAAACTGACATGTCTACATTTTGGAAACTTCCAAAAATATAATTGCGCAAAAAAAAAGAAGAATAGTGGGTATATATAAAAAAATGTTACTTTTCTTACCTAAATTGTAGTACTTGTAATAAATAAATAAAGTTGAAATTTGTGAGCAAGTAAAGTTGATTGAAGTAAACCGCGTCGAAGTGTGGTGCGGTGATAAAACACGATTAAATTAATATCCATAATAAAAGTATGCGAGTGGTTAGATGAAAACACGTCGGCGAAAGCATCATCGACCTTTGCTAAGCAGCTGGTGCCGGTCAAGTGTTCATCTGTGTCAGGCTGCTATCAGACTCCTCTCCAAGAGAGGCAAGTTTAAAATAGCACCACAAGACAAATGGGAATGCACCATTCAAGCAGCACACGCTCTTTAAATATGAGTTTGTTTAGTAGATGTTTATCGTAGTCGTAAAATACCCGAAACAATTTTGATGGTTATCCAATATTTATGGATATGAGATATGTCGAAAAAATAATTTTTTAAGTAATTCAACTAAAGTCACACTTTTACAACTTTATTATCACAATACTAAAATAAAAAAATAAAATAAACAATAACAAATGATTAGCAACCAAATAATTTTTTTTACAGTTTCACTGATTTCATGTAGGAAAATTTGTCTCTTAAAAAAGTCAACATTTTCGATTTACACATACCAGAAGTAAATGAACTTCTGCACATACAAATTCTGTAAAATGATGTTTCGATGTGTTGTACTGTATACATTATTATTATTATTATTATTATTATTACAATAAAATTAAATTACAACATAATTACAGTCTGTACATTGAATAATACCTTTTACAGATTTTACAGTGATATGACAGCATAATATTGAGCAAACACATAAATAAAGGTATACGTTCATATTTCCCCCCCAAAAATTCATTCAAACAATAATATATACAACACAAAACACAAACAGTAAATTTGTGAACTTAATAACTGCCAGTGTTAGGATAATTAAAACAAAAAGTTACAAATTCATCCCCCTGTACATAAATCGTTCTACGATTGTCTCAATTCCCCCAAAAATATTCCCCCAAAAATATTACAAACATTACTGCAAAATTTCACAATATAAAAATTAATACTTGAAGATAGCAAAAAATTTTTCAATAAATTAATTTATTAATTCTAATTAAAGCATTAAATTCAAGATGCTTTCAAATTAGTGTGATTTATTAATTTTACTGAATAATCGAGATCTTCTCGACTAATCACTGATATGTCACCAGGTCCTTTAAGTGTTAAAGAAAAATGTCCTTCAATTTTCACGTTGTCTACTATGTCTGGTGGTGCTTTGTATACCAACCAAGCACAAGCAAAACTAACTAACGACACACCTTTTCCTATCAAAGCTACTGTAAGAAGGATTCTGTCAAAAAAATTAAATTACCATACCCCAATTAAAGTAAAGTCCTTTGGAATCTAACAACTAACTTTATTACTTACTTGCTCATATCGGTGTTGTTGTAAACACGGCAATTACCAAACTCCCCCTCGCATGTACTGTGCCACAAAATACATGTCGAATCCATAAGAGCTCCAAACACAATTGGTGATGGAATTGAACCCAATAATCGGATTATTAACCATTGAATGCCTAAACCAAGGGAACGTTGATTATCGGGGACACACCTAAAAGGGCGTGTTGTGAGTATATTTATTTAATTCATTAAGCATTATTTCATATTGAAACTTACCTAAGTGTAGCTGAAAGTGCTGGCATGCTTGTGAGGAATGTGAAAACCATCATGATAAATAATACGCCAAGAAAAGCTGGCAGTAAAGTACATTGAGTTTCGCACATATTGCCAGTTGCCATGACCGGTGTTACAATATTATCAATGGTAACATTAATTGGATTTCCAAGAATGCATGTGCAATTGGAATACCACTGCAAAACAAATTAATTTTTAGAGCTCTCACAGTCTCCTCATAAACCTTGATACCTTAATTAAATAATAAACCAAATTCAGTAACAAGATTATTCTGAATGTCCTATTTTACTTTTTCCAGTCAATCTTGCATTTGCAATGGAAACTGGAAAAACCACATTGCATCTGTCAGTGGGGCAAATGGGAGATTTTAGAATTGTTAGATTTTCGGCATTGGTATAGAAAACATGGAAAATTAGACATCTTTTTGAGGGGGCGCGTATAATCTGTGACAATTTTTTGCGCGACATGGGATATGTGTGAATTTTGAAATAATACCCCATATGTCTCCATGGATGTCCTCATGGATGTGTAAACGCTTAAATTTATCTCAAAAATTACTGTTGCCAGATGGCCACAATTGCAACTGAGCATGCTCTTTCAAGGTGCACAAGCCGAGTAACAAGCAGCAACGTGATTGCGTAAAGCATTACCCCACCTTATTAAAAGTTGTCAAGTTACCGTTTGATCGGCTTGTTGATACGTTTGTTGGCATCCGGCAAAACAAGGGGAGTAATATAAAGTATTGTCTATACCACAAACAGGGACATATTGATCAACGGAACAGCCACAGTTATTTGAACATGGCGCCACAACATTTGGAATGGATAAATTCCTGAAATAGAATTAATTTATATTAAAATGATTGATAAAATACAAACTTAGTATAAATTTACTCGTAGTTGTTGTAATGAGTGTTGATCCCCGCAAATGGCATTTGCGCGCAATTAATTAAAAATATCAAACACAGCGCCACAGCAATACAAGTGAACAAAACACACATTTTGATGATGCCTGCACACCGCAAGTTGAAATATTTCACTAAATAACCTCCAAGAAACGTGCCACCTCCACCAGCAGGCACAGTAACAACACCAACAAGTAAAGATGACAAACTAGCTGCAACACTGAACTGAGTTTCAATATATTTTGGTATAAAAGCTGCAAATCCATTGAGTAGATGAGCTGAAATATAATTTTAAAAAAAAATTATTGTACCCATCGAATTATTTGTTTGCTTCATTCATTACCTTCACAAGCTCCTGCTAAGCTTAACAACATAAAACAAGGATTTGTTAATAACAATTTTAAAGATTTTGGTAAATCAGAAACTTTGGTCTTAAATCCAAGTTGAGTTGCTGCACTACTTCCATATCGGTCATCTTCGATTCCTTTGTGCGCTTCAGATATTTTCTCAGCTTTAATTTTCCTTGAGCCTAAGGTGATTAATACGCACATAATATTTTTTAAAAAAGTAAAAAAATAAATAATCGAGTTTAACAAATATAGAAAAAAAAATTAATTCACCTGGTAGTCTTTTTGGAAATCCAAGTATAGGAATAGCAACTAAAAATGCCAATACTCCTGTTAATAGAAATCCAATCCACCATGCACCAACCCATACATTACTAGAAGGATTGAGCCCCAACCTAATATAAAAATTACAGATTAATATTGTTATTTGTTATTTCACAATTCTCAATGTTAATTCATAAAGTGTTGTAAACAGCGACCACTAGATGTCATTAGTGGCACGTCTGTAAATGGTGATTTGCAGCTAAGCCATCGCTGATCAATAAAGCCGGTTAATTCAAAGCTTTCTGAAGCTAAATATACTTTTTCTGATACAAAAAACATGCTACTTTTCCATATGAAGTCTTCATTTATGCTATTCAGCTGAGCAACCTTTTTTACATATTTTAACCAAAGAACTAATATTCTATTTTGCTTTGTCTAATTACTTGAACCAAAACTAGATTTCTAAATTTAAGACTTACGCTCTTGGATCCTTAAATCCAACATCTGTGTATATCTTTAATAGCTGACTCCCCAACAAGTATCCAATTGCTGGTCCTATTACAGCCATACCGTAATAAGTACCTGGAAAAAAAATAGTATTTTCGTAAATTTATTCTTGCATTTTCAAACTAAATAGAAATAAAAAACAGTATTATTAATCAAGTCTTAACTGGAAATACACTTTACTCGCCATTTCCAATCTCAATTTATATCATATTTTGACAAACTGAATAATTCTTGCAACATTCCCTCCAAATTTATACGGTAATTAAAAATTCCTCTTTCTCATTGACTAAGTTTTTAAAAATTAGATAGATTAATAATCATTAATTCTATTCCCTAACGAGCGATTTCACTTACGGTATCTTCAAATCTCCCCTAACAAAATGAGTAAATGTCTAAAACTTCATTAGCACTTAAACGAAATAGTAAATTTTTCTAGTGGAAAATGTTAAAACAATTTTAAAATGTAAATTCATCTCTTAAGAATGCAATATCATAAATTTGCATATAAACCGCAAACCACAACACACATGTATAACCTCTTCTTCTCAAATGGTCTTTCGGTCTTGTCGAATGACCCATTGTGAGCTTAAATTAAATTCTTCTTGTGCATTATCCTAAACTGCGCTAACTTCACAATTATTATGCAAATAATAAAAATTTAAATTAAAATGTCTCGCCCTGAAATGTTCATTCCTTCAATTTCAGACAAAAGCACGTTTGAATTTGTTGCCAGAAGATGGAAAAAAAAATTTCGATTACCAGCTTATAGAAAAAAGTCATTTGCATTTAAAAATCTATTTGGGATTGAGTGCCATTCAACAAGTACTCAAAAAATATAATAAAAATAAAAAATTTCATAATTATAAAATTGAAATTACCCGCATTAAATAATATTAGTTTAGCGACCTGCCTCTTATTATGGGAGTATAAAACTTACCTAGATAAACAGAAGACATCTTTGTGGTTACACTTTCATCAATGAAAGCCACTCCAATGGTGTACAACGGTGCAGCTCCAACTCCATGCAAGAATTGACCCAAAAAGAAGATATGTTTATAATAGTTCAAACTTTGTTTGTCGTGACTCGAACATTCGTCAGCAACAAGTGTCCCATTAGCGAAGACATCAGACGGATGACACAAATTGTCCTCTCCTTCAAAATCAATGTTGTAAGTTCCCGTTGTGAAATGCGGCAATGAGAATACGAATGATCCAATACAGATGATTAAAAGCCCAAACCCCAACCAACGAGATTTGCGCCCTTTCCCACCAAAATAAGAGACCGGAATGAGGAATAAAAACGAAGCAATGTCATAAGCTCCAGCTATCAAACCAGTCTCAGTGCTGCGCAAATCGAAACGACGTTCAATCGTGGTGATAATCACGTTGACAAACCCGTTGACCACCATCCCTTGCAGGGCCCCGGCCCAGCAAAGCCAAAAAAGAACCCATCTCGCACTGCGAAATCGTTGAAGGAATTTCGGCCGGCAAAATCCCCATTCACAAGTTCCACCTTGGTCATCGTCATCTTCTTTGGTCGCAAGAGCCGTTTGGCTTGCGTTGTCCATTCCATCAGCACCAAAACCGCTCCAAGAGGATGCAGCTGGAGATTCCAGTTTGGCCAGGTCGGAGGAGCCTGTACTTGTCCGTTTGACTGACAGTTCCAACGAAGCCATGCCATTGGCCACGGAATCGTGCGCGGGTTTGGCAGGAAATTTGTCCAACATCTTGTTGGTCGAATCTGCAGTTCTGTCAGGCATTCAGCTTATCGACAAAATAAAGGCTGACAGTCAAGTCACTGCAAATAAAAAGAAATAAAAATAAAATAAACATGAAAATGTATATTTTTAATAGTTTTTCATTTCCATTAAAAATGTGTTTGTCACATGCTCCGTTTACAATTATGTTTATTACTCCCGTATATCCCGTATCCATTTACAACCATTCAAACAAAAATTGACAATTTTGAAAGTCTATAACCGTTATAACTCATAAATAAAATTTGGACTAAAAATGTGACATTTTTCTCCTTTAAGAAGATTACTGTACTAAAGTTGAGTTGCACTCCAAAAGGCTTGTCAGGCAACAAGGTTTTTTTCGTTTTTTCTTTCTATAAAAACCCCTAAGTTCTTATACGTCAACACCAATTAATCGAGCAGTTTAATAACATATTTACACTAGTGATTTTATCCGACAAAATTTCATCAGCGTAAACTCATTCAGTAGATTTTCTCTTACATTATTCTCTACTCTCCCGCGCATGTAGCACGTGCAAACTGCAAATCCAATTTCACTTAATTCATAGACAAACATCTATTCTCAGAGCAGCGCGCATTCTCAAGGGTTCGCATGCAGCTCCACATGACACAAAGGCGACAAAAGTAGGATCGCTGAGTGTTTGGACCCGAGCTAAAGGTGTACTCAACTCGAGATTTTTCTTCCTTTCCTCTCCATTACAGCTGCTTCCAAATCCAATCAAGAAAACACTTTTCCCCCCTCTCTCCTAGCGCCTTTCATGTCACTGACATCGAAAACAACATTTTCTGATCGGAATCACACATTCAAAAAAAAAATTATATTTAACAAAAAATTGAATATGCAAGCTTGTAGAATTTACAATAAAGTTGCATTTTACAACATGTAGCACAATTGAAATTCTTGTTATTAAATTCATAGGGCAATGAGTATTTCATTCTTGTGGTTAGCCAGAAAATGATCTATTATCCAATTGGAGAAAACATTCATTGGCAACAGCGGAAACTGGTCGTTGACATAGAGTCTACCCACGTGCCAAAAAAAGTATCTTGCTCTTATATATACACAGTGGGAAGAGGAAATTTCAAATCATTAGAACGCCTTCACTGATTTATTATGCAGTGAATTGTACATATAAACTTGATAAACTTGATCATGAAACATTAAGTTAAGAATAAGCGTGTTTCAATGGTATTTCTTTTTTTATTATTTTCAAACAACTTCTGCATTTGGAAAATAGAAACGAGTGTCATTTAATGTTTGATATGTGACTCACCTGAAAATTTCAAACTATTAAACCTTTCTGGTTGTAGTTTATTTGATTTTCCATCGAGATTTTAATCATTTACATCGTGTCAAATCAAAATCTAAGTAGAATAAAAAAATGTAGTGATATGCTTTCAGATTATGACGCGGAGTAACCAAATTCAAGTATTTGGTTTCATGTGTCAGATCAATCAAAATGCTCCATAAATCGATACGTAAAACGGGACTTGTTTTTTAAATTGCCAATTCAATTTATTATGACTTCCAAATCAATTTCCAATACATTTTGGAAAAATATACACAACAGAAATATCTCGGGCATATTACTACAATCATCTTGTTATAGAAGCGCATACTTAAACAGACAACATCGTCCATCATTTTCAGAAAAAATAAAGCACAAAGTTTTCGATTTTGGTTTATATCACGATCTAACTTGTTTACATTAGTCTTGTCGAATTAGTCTCGTGAGAGAAACCAAACCGAGTTTCAAGTAAGCAGGATAAATTTATGCAAATAAAGTCATTTATCAAAATTAAGCCGGCCAAGATAAATGAGGCATCAATTTATTCGACCCAACTCAGGTGTAATTTAAAAACTAATCATTTTCTCATACTATTTTGTATAAAAAGAGAGAAAAAAAAGAAAAAAGAAAAAAGAAAACCAGAAAAAAAAAAATATTTTATTGCCTGCATTTGGGGCTAATACCTCTTGACGTGCAATGACAAATGTATAATGTATACAATATATTAATCCTAGATTTCCTAGAAAATGCTAGATGCAGCTGTTACACCAAATTGGTATACTGTACACTCGCAGAACGGAGTTGGGAAGATGGATGATCCAACTAAAACTAAGTGACAGGAGAAAATGACTGCTTTTGCTTTTAACTGGACAGTCTTAAATCTTGGAGTTTGTTGTTATACATTATTATGCAATGAAGTATATTCAACATTAAAGGTTAACAAAATTGTTAAATTACAGGTCACGTTTCTCACCAATTAAAACTCAATAGTATATACATCCAGCAAACATCCATATATAATGTAGGTACCGTATTTTGTATAGCCAGATAAATTTGTATTACAGTAGTATATGGAATTTAGTTTAAAAGAACACGACTAGGGACTGTGAAAGATTGATGAAGTATTCCTCATCTCCCCATTGAAATGTAAACATTTTAACATTTTAGAATTAATGTCAGGCTGTACGTGACTAGATAATGTAAAAATAACTTTAAAAATAGAATTTTTTTTTAAACTTTCTTTTAAAAATGTTATGTATAGTATCACTTAAACTTGACTCAACAAACATCGTTAGAAGTTTTGTCTTCAATAAAAATCAGAATTTATTATGCAGGAGAAAAAAAAAGCTCATGTTATTGTAACATAATATCCCATTATCCATATACGCTTATTGCTCAATAAATATTGCTGCTTTTCAGAAGACTATGCTATTATAATATCAGATGATAATATTTCCTTAATTAAAAAAACAACTTTTCTTTATTGAAAAATTGGACAAAAGAAAACCATTTCAGTTAAAGCTATCAACCATACGAAAATATGCATCCTAATCGATGATTTCCAGTCACAGTTGCTTCCTGGTTGATTACTGATCCAACTGGCATATCGTATAATTGGCATATCATTAGGACAATATATGTAGTGCGTGAATTTACTCAGCTTGGATCAACTAAAAATTAATGTGGACGACAAGAGAAATTTATTCGTATTAGTCAAGCTCATCTTCCAAGTTATATAGTTACATTCTCAAATTCTTTTATCGTAAAATGCATTCCAAAGTTGAATAAATTAAATGTTTTATCCGGACAAGACACTCGAGTGCTATGACGGCACAAATAATCTATTATTAGAAATCTATCGATGCGAGAGGGAACGTAAGAAACCTTTATTTGACTTGTTTATCTTGCTAAACGTTGTTGCAGTTGTAATTACATCACCTTTAGATTTCATTAACAGCAAGTGTTGGAAGGAAGTGAAACAAAACTCAATAATCAGAATTAAGTCGGATGTAGGGCCGAGTAAGATGAGATAATGGTATTCTATTTTCGAAAAAAATGTTTACAAAATACTGACGTGCTTTATGCTCCAACTACTCATAAACCCAAACAGACGTTTATTTGAGAGCTGCAAACATAACGACTTAGTAAACACGAGACAAAAAATCTGTCAAATAATGGATGTGTCATGTAATACGAAAATAAAAAATAAAAAATAAAAAAGTCATCTGGATTTACTCTATTTTAAACATAGCTTTGAACAATTTGAGTAAATTTTGACCTGGTTTCAATGACCATAACCTAAATGTTGATACCATTTTAAACGTTTGCTTAAATTTAGCAGTGCAGCAAGAATAGCAGATGACAAGAGACTAAAAAACGTCTAAAAAAATAGTAGACATCTGTTTTTCAAACTTTATTAAGGCACACGTTTTACCTGACTCAATTACTGGTGCAGATTTGGCCAAACCCAAACTTAAGTAAGATCATCAAAGTGAGGGTCTTGTAAGAATAGGTGGGGATAGGTGAATGGAATGAATGAATAGATGGGGAAGGAGGGATTTGGGTGATAACTGTAATCTTCTGGCCACAGCGTGAATTATTTGTAATTATAGTTGCACGTAGTACAGAAAATAAAAATTGGTCTAAAGTAGTCAGACAGAGTAATTTTTTTTTTTAAATTTTGTTACATGCAACAGTAGCGCTGTGACAAGGCCAAATGAATTACGAGGTTGTTTTTTTTTTTTAGTATTATATAATATAAAAAAATGAAATTTGAAATGTGTTTATAAATTTCTAAGTTCATATGCCAATCAAACCAAAAAAAAATAGCTTAAAAACTTGTTAGCCTACATAAACGAGTTGATTTTAAGAAGTCTTTTATCCCCAACAATTTAAGCGGAACGCTGATCTGGTCTGCTGATGGCGGGAAACACCTGCCGAGTGCCCACATTTTACAACTTTGTTCTAAAGAGTTAAGCATTAAATCAACCCTAAACACAAACATTGAAGCTAAATATCAACGAATCACAAGCCAAAACTTTAAATAAACAACTTGCCGCAAAATTAAAATTAATGAATTATTAAATTCAATGAACAAACATATGAACAAACAAACCGAACTCATCCCATGATGAACATAATTACAAACAAATACCTGATTAGATAAAAACTCGTTATATAAATGTAAAAAATAAATAAATATTTTTATATAACTTAAAGCTTACTTTCTATTATTTAACTTGATTAATCAATCATGTTACTATGGAAACCTCACAAAGAAAATAATCAGAAAACTGAACCTTTTTATAGATATATATTTCTTACTTGTAATATAATCCATCTACTCAACCACACGCGAGTATAATCCTTTGTTTATTGAAATGTAATGTGATCAATCATATTTCTTCTAGTTTTACCTTTCGTGTTTTTTGTCTTTCCTAGACATGAAATTTTACATAAAAATAAATACATGCAACCAAATATTTTCAATTGGTATGTCACGAAAAAGTTATTGATGAATTATTTTTAAACTTGTCCCATTTATTTTATTTTTTTCTGTAAGGGGTTTTGAAAACGATTACTTTTTACTATTTACTATGCTGAGTGACTCACACACTGAAAGGCATTCAACTGCAACTATTCAGACAAGACATCCTGGAGAATTTTAGTAAAGTTCAAAAGGTGTGTCCTAAATTTTGTGGCAGGGTTCACAGGTCAAAATGGACCCCCAACAGTTTGAAGTAATGATACACCCCATCAATGAGCTTACACTTACTTAAACCATAAATAAGTGACAGAAAATATCAAATTCTTTGTGCAATTGAAATTTAATTGCAAATATTATTATTATTTTTAAAACCTATCGATAAAAATTCAAATTGCACTTTCGAAATATAATTGATCATCATTTGCTGCAGCCAGACAGACCAAAATTGAAATATATCGCTTTTGTATTGTAATTTCAAACCTTTTGAAACGTGAAACATTTTATTAATTCATTCTTCAAGGACATAGGCCACTGACTTTATTGCTCACTTTAAAATGTCCCGCCAAAACCAAGATCAAGGCTTATTCTAGATGATCACCAGACAAATATTTCACCTTCAATCATCAACAACATTGTTGACGTCATAGCTATCATGCCACATTTATACTATGTAATGCTTCCGTCTACGTATGTACCTGAATGGCGAAGTTTTTACTACTTTTTTTTATCCACGTGGCCATGTCATTCTCCGGTTCGAAGCTCTTTTTTAAATATGACGTTAAATGACAAACCCTGTCGGTTTTACCGGTTTTGACATCCTCTTAAACTATCACCAAATATGTGGTAGATATTATAATTTTTTTAATAGTAAAATGCCGAATAAATGTGATAAAAATGTGACACTTACCTGTGGCGCTTGAATATGTTTGTATGTGATGAGGTGATCGGTTTCAAGTGTGTTTGTTACATGTGCCCGGAAACTTGATGATTCACAAGCGGCGCCTAGCGATTGTCGCCCGCCCGTCTACCAACCGCGATGACCAAACAGGAGCGCCACGTCTCTACCGCCTTTGCAGTTGAATGCGCAGAACTGCCAACCACAAGGGGAAGCTTTCAATAGGCGAGTCCAAGTGATCTTAAGGGAAGGAAAGAAGAGTTAGTAAAAATATGTACAATTCAAAAAACAATTTTTGTATTATAAAGAATTGAAATAAAAACAAATTAAATCAATATAGTCGTGCTCATAAACGTGTAATTATTATTCAAAATGAAATTTTGAATATGCAATGTAGCAATGATTTTTTAATTTTGATTTTTAGACAAGTTTGACCGATTTATGAAAGCTGTGTAAATAAAAAGAAAATTAAGTAATTATTATCTAAAGTCAAATTTAGAGCAGTTTGCAATTTGATAAAGGAAAAGTGGCGTGATTCCAAAGATTCTGCTGAGCAGATGTGAAGTGTGTTCAATTTTTTTTCTTCATAATCAACAATCTAACTTAGCTATAGTGATATTAGTTTACTGCTATTGTCTAACTCTGAGCAATTTGAATAATTTCTCTTCGATAGAATTCCATTCATATTACAAATAACTTCCAGCTATACTGCTTATTAGATTACAATTCATTTGAGGAATTAAATTTTTAACGTTTGTTCATCGCTTATATGCTTAAAAGAGAGTTAAATACGCACCTGAAGGCTGAAATGCACCAAATAGTTCTTTTTTTTATAAAAAGTTTTTTCTGATAAAGTGTAAACTGTATAAACAATTGTATACCGATAAACAAACACAATTTTTATGTTTCTAATCACACAAACAGTGAAATTTCTCAAATTCTAACCAAACTGAAAAAAAATAATCAAAGATAGCATTTGACATTTGTTTGATATAAAGCAATAAATTTCCTTTCCTAACAAGCAACAAATGAATCTAATTATATTTTGGACTAATTTTAATTTCATGTGGTTACATTTTAAATTAAGCCTAATATCATAGAGGATTGTACGTTTCTGAACATAAATATTTCTTAATTGCCTTAAAGTAGACATTTTATTTCTCTCTAACAAACTCCTGACAAATTCCTCACACACTCACTAAAAGCGCTGCGGTACTTAGTAAAACAAAAAACTCATCCATCCATTATTTTATTTTTTAAACTTTTCATTCCTTACCCGACAGCTACACGATACCTATATATTTTGTACATCTTTCATGCCCAGATTTATTAAAAAATTTAAAAACCACTTTAATATATGTAAGTGTTATTTCCCCCTTTTTACTGTCTGACAATGACCAACGACACCTGTTGGTGCCATTCAGCACAAAATCCCTCTTGCCTCATCCATTAGAAATCTTTATCAGATGAAACCAGGTCTCTAGCTACATATTACCACCCACCAACACCCCCGCAACATCTTTGCTCACTTAGAGTGCCAAATGGCCAAGTGATGAGATTGACAAATCAAAGTCCAAATGGCGGCTTTATTTACAAACTAAAAAATTGATAACACTAAAGTGTATACAATTAAAAAGTTCGCACTATGATTGACAACAGGGGTTAAAGAGGTGAAGGTCCTCAGCTAAGTTCAAAGCCTGTTCATTATTACGCTCCATCACGTCCATTTAGTGTTTTCAGAAAGCCTGTTATTTCCCCTAGCTTAAAAAAGAGTGTGATAAGATAAAAAGAAAACAAAAAAGAAGAGAATTTTGCAAAAACAAAGGGTGGGAAAATGATTGAATTCATCCACATTATATGCTTTTTATATGCACTTTTTTTGTTATAAAATTTTTAGATTTCTGAAATTAAATCTTCGAATCAACGTTTTTTTGTTATAAAAAAACATATTGTGAAGATTCCAGCTGTGTTTACTTTGCCTCGCCATTAATGCTTAGATAGGAGGCATGCAACATAGTGAGAGTAGTGGCTTTAGATGGATGATGAGAGAGGTTGGGAGGGAGAGCACTAATCCCAGCTTAAAACGTAGTGGTGGTGATAGAAAAATGACAAACACCAATTGAATGACAAACAAGGACAAAAACAAAGGTCACACACCTCTAAATAAATAATTACTGGCTTAAAATATAATTTCCAAAAAATAATATATAAAATGTACTGAATTTCCAGAAATGAGTTTAGAAAAAGTGAAAGCCACTTTACTGCATTTCTAACCAATCCTAACATGACAATAAATCTAAGTGAAACATGTCATAAAATGACAGACCAATCAGTTTTTGACAAATTCACTTACACACAAATGAATGCCTTTGGGATAAGAAGAAAAAACAGGAGTGATAACACAGTTTTTGGAAGTTAGATAAGTTTTTACTTTTCAAACATAACCATTTGTTGTTTTTTTTGTTTTTTTTTATTTTATTAATAAAAAAATAAATAAAAGTAAATTTATATTCAAAACCATATGATGATATGCGAAATTTTTGCTGCTGTTTTATCCTGAAGGCTAGCAATAAAGTATATCCAAAAAAAAAAAAAAAAATTATGTTAATTCTATAAAATCACAATATTGAGAGTCAAGATGCATTAGATTCAATAAATAAATGAAAAAGGCATGTAAGTTCTGGCGAATCAACATTTTTATGACACAAACCTGAGGGAATTTGTTTTTTCCATCTGTGTCTGTCATGTTATGTTTTCATATCGTGCGCCAGCTCTTTCACTTTTGATGTAGGTAATAAATGTGGAATTTCCATGGAAATAGGATTTTCCTAGTGGGTGGATCGTAAATAGCATCCCATCTGTCCTCCCTGTGGCAATTTCATTATTCTATCCACCCCTCCAATCAAAGCTTAGTCAATTGGGGGATCTCATACATCAGTGGTTTTCGAGTGCGCACTATACTAAAGCGTAGAGGAGACAAGAGTCTGGTTTTACCAACGCTTTCTCTCATTCTTTTGATTTATTAGGGGAAATTAAAGCAGCAAAGGTCATCTTCCTCTTTGCCCAATATCGCTTATCTACAAGTGATAGAAGTTGAATTAACCTCTATAAATCAATAAGATTTCAAATTACAATTCAGATTTCGAGTTGAACGTTCCCCCTCCCGAATGGTGTATATACTTAAACAGTTCAATCACAGCTCAGAATATGCGTTTCATTTCGATGTTAATTTTTTGTGTTACCGGTGTACATTTTTGTTTTCTACATTCCATAGTTATCCTATAAATTTATAATTAATCGTACAAATAAAAAAACAAAACATTATTTAGATTAGATTATGTTCATAATTTATAGTTTATACAGATAAAAAATTCAAGATTAATGTAAAAAAAATGAACTAAATCAAGAAATATGTTGCAAAAAATAACTTAAAAAAATTATTCATTCGTGCAAGCCTGTAATCTACTATAATTGCTCAATTTGCTTTTAAACTAGTTGTTTAGCATCTATTAACTGTTCATTTAAAACATATTTTAAGTTTTAGTTGTTTTTTTTTTTAAATTAAAATTCACTTTTACCTAATGCAAATGGCAAAAACTGATACTTTCGTTTATTTATTCAACACAACTTGTGAATATATCAATGTCGACAAGTTACACGAAAAATGTGGTAAAAACATTACTCTCATAACACATACTTCTTGTCGGTAGGTGTCGTGATTAATTACAACATTGCCCCTTCGTGCTGGAAATATTTGGCCCCTCTTCCTTCATTCTTCATCCCTCATTTGACCCGCCTTAACATCACCAAGTGGGTCCATAAATGACTAAAGCACATGACATTCCACATACTACTCAAAATGTAACCTCTCTCTAGAAACTCCATTTTCTATATTTGCACCCAGAAAAAATATTTGCTTTTCTTTTAATATCCTGTACTTTGAACTCTTTATTCAACATCACATTACCCTCTAGCGATCTAACAGCAAAAAAAATTGATTTCACCATGACACAAAGGGAAAAAACTAATACATTTTTTGTGTGTTCTAAAACCCAGTTGTGACCCAACTCATTATACGATTCAAGCAGGGGTTGCACAACTTACACCTAACACATCGTCCCCTCATGAAATTCATGCTATGGACCTCCAGGGAAGCACAGAGATGATTACTTAGACACGTTATCACTAAGCTAAATCTGTGGAAATGTCTTCCCTCAAAATGAATAAATTATTTCTAATTAAAAGTTTTTTAGACTAAACTTTTTTTAATGTAATTCACAATAATTTTTTTATGCTTATTTGTTTGATTATGAGGAGCTGTGAACGAACGGTAGAGGATGTTGTATCCATGGTAACAAGATCTCTCCTGTCTGAGCGATAAAAGCAAGCCTGTTGCAAACGAGACGATGAAAGTGTAATAAGCAATCTCTATTCCACATTTGGAGAAGTTTTCATTGTTTTACCCATATAAAAGTCTAGAATTTCAGAGTGCTTGAAAGAGAAAAATGTAGAAAACACTAATTCACTATTAAACCTAAGATACCTAAGATAGTGGTTTTTCGTAAACAAGGCAACCAGAAACCCATTTATTCCCAAGCAACAACTATAATAATATCTAGGCAACAGCAAGTCTCAGTGGTAATAACAAACAACAAGCAAATTTACTATCACCTTTGCACCCACAGGAATAGTGTGCGCACTACGTGGTGCAGATGCTCCTTCTATTCATTTTGTCCCCTTCAGGGTCAAAAGGGAGTCATTAATTGTGGATTTCTAAGCGAGTGAGAGTTGTCAGAGAGTTGATAATAATTACTTTAGATAGAATATAATGGTGAATCATCAATCCTTTTTTAAAAAGAAACAGATGGGTACGGCACGTCATCTGTTCACTTTCGAATGTCTATCATTTTTTAACTTCGATTTTTATCAGATGTGATGTCAAGAAAAATGTTATAATTCCATAAAATTAATGTTTATACTTTATATCACAGAGTTTATAGTTAAAACAAAGATAACACCTTCGAGAAGTATATAAACACACTATAATTAGAAAACAAACTATAAAACATAACTTACCTCCTAAGTTGTTGTGTAAACAAATCAGTAGAAAAATGACTTCCATTTTTTCCCTTCAAATGTCCCTATACCACGAACGTGTGCAGCCATGCTTCGCCGATTGTATAAGACTGTTTAGTCAGTACCTGAAATAATATTACCAAACAAAATTTAACTACTACTCAAAATAGCATTGAAAGAATACATACAAATTCAAATGAATGCGTTTCCATTATCCATCCTTACTTCGCTAGTGTTGTATTTCTTAATACAGCACATAAAATCTTTTCCACCATTAAAATAATAATACATTTTTAACAATAAGTCAATAAACAGTACGTAGCCTGCATTGTTATTATTACAATTAAATTCAACTAATGTACACACATTTAGAAATACAAAAGAAATCTCACAGGTGTTGTCCGTCAAAATAGATTTTGTCTCGATAACATTTTTTTCAACAAAAAAATAATAAGTTAAACTTTGGCACTCAATATAGTCCATTTAATTCAGTAAACACTTAATGAATCAAAATAAAAATATGAAACATCAATAAATAAATATTAATTTGTTTTTAAATACAATTGTACACTTATTCGATTTTTATTTAGTTTTTATACACTTTTGTCACTTATAATTTTATCAAGAAACATTTTTTTAAGTACATGATAATTATATATGTCATAATAATAGTAGTAATATTTCCGTTGAAATATCAATATATACAAGTTAATTTATATTTATATAATATTATCATCACAGCAATCTACATTTTCAATTCAGAAATTTGATATTTTTTACAAAAAAATTAGATTCATACAAAATAAGACTAGGTCATTTGAACAATAATACAATAAACTACGAACTTTATTAAGTCCAAGTTGATTTATATGTCCCCTGAGAAGAAGAGAAAAATAAAGAAAAACCAAAATATTATTGTAAAAATGTATTAATTAGTTATTACTTAGAAACGTCTAAAAACTAATTTAGTTTTTCTTGTTTTAAAATTTTAAATTTATACGCTGCCACTTAGCGGTTTACTCTTTTTCTCTTCGCTTTTCTTCTCAATAGCTTTAGTCTCAGGAATATCGATTTGAATCTCTGGAATTGGGGCTCGCCAGTAGGTGAATGCACTGTACTCTTCCGAGCCTTCAAAATTAGAAGTTAATACCCCGTCACTAAGAGAAGAACGACGTAGCGGAGGGAATAAATGATCTACCACGTAACTTAATCCAGAATATCTGAATCAAATTAACACAATTTAAACACATAATAAATTAAAATAAATTTCTTTCTTACGTTGATTGGAAAGTCTGTGTCAACTCATGCTTTAATTCCCCTTTATGGTTTATGGTGAAAATTCTAGAGATAGGAATTCCAACCGCTCGATAAGCCCAAACATCCTAAAAATGAAAAGAGTCGTTAACATTTTTACAAAAAGCATTTCGAAACCTTTTTACGTTAATTCTATTTCCATATCCCGCGTAGAACGGGTTAATAGCCGATGGAAACAGTGCTTGAATGTCTTTCAAACAACTTATTTTGAAGTCTTCTGGTTTTTTTTCAATCACTTCTCTATAAAATTGAATAAAATATTAATTTATGCCGTCAACATTTCACTGATTTCGTCTTACCTATGAAAGGCACTTATAAGTGAACTTGGATTTAACAAAAGTGGTCCGTCGGGCAAGCAAACATCACCCTGGCGAACACTTTTCAGATATTCCCGAGTTACACGCGCTTGACCTATACCAAAATCATTCAGTTTCAGATAACAATAATCCAATCGACATACAGCGCAATAAACTTACCAATCGCTCTAGCTGAAAGATAGAGAAATTGGTATCCATTATTTTTAATTTTTGTAAAGAGTTGGGCAACCCCAGACTGTGCCCAATCTTTTCCAATAATTGGCAAAATATGTCCAAGAACATCGGATCTGAAAATAAAATTCATTAAAATTACTCATTGAATAAAATTTACCTCATTAATTCACATCACCACATTACTTTGTGATAGTGCCATCAATATCTGAAATGACAATCTTGTCATCGAAATTCCACAAGTAAATGTGACATTTGCAGCGTGTGGTTCCTTGATAAGCTGTTGTGACTGAAAATACTACTTCATTTCGTCCTGGATGTAAATTTAGATGTTTCTTCAAAAGGTTTTAAAAAAAAAAATAGAAGCAAATTCAAACAAACAAATAGAAAACCTCTATATTTACAATTTGTTCAGAACTCAATCTTAACGTTTTCTTGAATCCTTCGGTTCCTTTGCTTAACCTCTTTTCCGATTTAGATTTAATTTCGATGGGGTTAGAAGAATCCGTTTCACTTCTGATAGGAATAGTGATACTCGCAGTTTCACGAATCATTGGTTGTTGCATTTCGTTGCTTAATTTACTGATCAAACATAATCAAAATAAGATTTGCAACAATTTTGTAACACTTCCAATCAAAATCACCTGATTGGCTTTTCTTTTGGAGGTGTGTTTGGAATACTTAAACCAGTTGAGGGAATTGGAGGGTCCTCCACTTTAACCATCTTTAGCTCAGATTCGTCTTCCGTTGTTTCTGCTTTTAACTAAAAAATACAAAAGTGTAAAACTGTAAAAAAAAAAAAAAGTAGTACTCTTCAAAAACTAACTCCTTCTTCAACATCAGTTTTCTTCTTTTCGTCAGATTTCTTTTCAGTTTTTTTTCTATCATTATCTGATTTCTTTCTATCCTCATCCGATTGCTTTCTATCCTCATCAGATTTTTTTCCATCATTATCCGATTTCTTTCTGTCATCATCAGACTGAGCACTACGTCGCCACGAAAACCACGAGTAACCTTTGGTTTCCGACTTTTTAGGTTTTTTAGGCATACATTCCCTCACCAAAACATTAACGGTTCTCTGCAATAGATAAATATGTCAATATTATTACTTAACGACATTGATAAATGATTGCAATACATCTGATAACGGGCGTTGATACAAAATCAGAGATAATACCATTGGTGCAACTGTTTCCCAGTTGTAATACCTGTTAAATATATATAAAAAAAAATCTTTATTTTGTATTATAAAATAACTAATTTTAGTGTATTACTTATTATTTAATCGAATAACTAAATCCGGATTATGTAGCATTTCTGGATGCTCGCAAAAATCATCATACGTTACGAGGGAATGCATAAATCTTTCTTGAGGAATAGCACCATCATGAGCGGCAAGACCTCCACACAGCGAAATAGCTAAATCGTTATAACCCCTAATTTAAAAAAAATTTGAAATTTTAATTTAAGTTTTAGGTGTTGAATATTTGTATTATTTTATTTATTATTTAACTGGAAGGAATTGACAAATAATTTTGATTATAAGAAATAAACTGACATCACCAAAGAAGAAATATAAAAATATACAAATACAGAAATATACAAAACTTTACACCAACCAACCAAAATTTTGTATATTTTTTTTTTAAACTTTTATCTGGTTTTAAGCGTGGGTAACAAAATACGCTCATAAATTAATTAATTTTCCCGATACATGGGGACGCTCTCAACCGATTTCAGTTGAAAAAGCTTTTAATTTATTTACGAGTTTGTATTTTGTTTGGTCCTCCTTCCAAGACTCGACTCCCTAGGCAACGATGGCAACCAAACTTACTTGAAATCAAATATGGGATGCCTTTCCTCATTGTCACTGTCTATGCCTTGTAGACTTCCCAGACCACCCTCCACACTATAGGGCGACTGAGGCAAAGAGGAACCATTTCCCGACTCAACATCTTCATCTTTTATTTGTATTGCACTGCATTTCACATCAGCAGCATTTTGCAGGTGCAAACTGCTACTGCAAACGAACACAAAAGCTGTGAAGTGTGGTCAAAAGCATTTTTGCTTGATTTTTGTTTGTTTTTTGCTGTATTTTTTTTTTAACAAAAAACAAATATTCAAGCGCAAATTAAAAAGTAATAAAAAAAAATATTTAAAAAATTAAAAATAACAGCAAGGCTAAAAGCAAAGCAAAGAATGAAAAAAGCAAAGCAAAGAATGAAAAAATAATTTAAAAAAATTTTCAACAATATTTTTTTTACTTAAAAAAATAATCTCACTTTCTCTGTGGAAAGTAAAGTTTGGCAACTTCAGGGTCCATTTCGTCTGGGTTCAACTCATCTAAATAAATTCCTTCACTTTCAGGCTGATGGCGAATTTTCTTAGTTTTGCGCATAAAACGAAACATTCCTCCTAACATTGATCTGTGATCGTCAGACTCTATAATATAGGAAAACAATTTTAATAACAATTTTTTTTTCTTTCGATTTTTTAAAGATAAAACCTTGTTCTAAGCGTTTTGCATGCATCTCATCATCAGAAATGGTTGAGTCGTGCAAGTGTTTATCAGTCTTGGGTGGAACGGGTAATTCACCCCACTTCCAAGACCATGGATTATCACCGCAATCAGTTTGACTCGCAGTTTCTTGTTTTGAAATTTCATATTCTGTATCACTTTTAGGAGTCGGTGGTCGACTAGTGACGGGACTGAAATAAACAAATCATTAGCTATTTATAGCCCAAATCTAAATTTATGAATGCAATTGGCTGTTGCTAAGCCGAAAGATTTATTTAGAAAAGTTCATCATCACTTCCAAAAAACCTATAGAACAATACCTAAGAATAGGCGTTACATCTCCATCACTAAACGGATGAATTTCCAAATTCAGCTGCATTGATGATTTGTAAGGCCAACTGTGCGGAACAGCCCGACTAGTCGACGGAAGGCCCGCTTGATTGACACTGGTTTGAACTGAAGAAGCGGTTATCTGATTTTGATGATCTAAAAAACTACTAACCTGTAAAAAAACAAATACAAATTAAAAATATATTTTTCTACCCACATTTTTATTAAACCTACTTTACGTGTTTGCACAGAAGTTGTCGACGAACTATTCGACTGACTAACATTTCCCTCATCATCGTTTACTTCCATTTCCAGTTGAAACATCTCGTCGTCATCCGAAGACTCCACCTGCTGCTCTTTTCTCTTTTTAACAGTCGACCGCTTCCGCCGTTTTTTCTTCTTCGATTTATCTTCGTCAGCGACGCCACTCTGATCCGAAGGGCTTATTTGTGGCATATAAGTCAAATTCTTGTTTTCAGCCAATATGCCTTCTGAAGAGTAATGAGAATGTGCACCCTGAGAAGACTTTTTGCGTTCGTATAAACGCGTTACGCCTTCTAGTTCGTGACGATCTCGTTCAGAGTATAGCGTACCTTCAGACACAGACATCCGGCCTTGATTTGAACTGAATTTCGAAGATCCAGGCGATCTAGGTTCGGAAGCCGAGCCACCTGAACGACCGTTTCTATGTTCATTTCTTTTCATCATCTCCATATCGGTGCAGATGTTTTCGCTGTCATTGTCACTCCAGTTAGATTTCAATCTCACATCAAGACCGTCTCGCACAGAGTTTTCACTCGCCATACGTTTATTTAATTCCTTCTCTAAATCGTACGTCGGAATAGGCGATGTGGCTAAATGACTAGGAACCTATTTTAAACAACAAGTGCAAATGAGGCACAATTTCGATTTACTGTTTTTAAGAGTAGCCTACTATTACCTCATCTATATCCTCAGTTTCCTCGACAAAAAAAGCTTCTCCCGTCTCTCCTAATTTCATATGAATATTCACGGGTTTATCATTTATTTCAATATCAACCTAAAATAAAGGAGAAAAATCATTGTACAGAGGTTATTCTTAAATCATTACTTAATACGTAATAAACAACACACACATTAGGTGCGTAACGCTCATTGCATACCAAAAATACCTCTTGGCATGGAACAACATACCACTTTTTCCCGACTTCGTAGAACACCAATCTTCCCAAAGCGAACATGGAATGGTGAACACGCGTAGGATCCATCTTCCAATCGGACGATGACCACGTCAATGGCACCAGTTAATGTGGCTGAGTTTATTTCGTTGTAAAATTCTTTAAAATTGGACAAAAATTTGCTTACGTAATTCATGACAGCAGTTTGTTCTAAATGTAAAAAAAAAAATATTAATTACAATGTTAATAAACTGTTTATCAATAAACAACAAGAAATCTATAATATGACGATAGAATTACATTAGTCTCAAATTTCAAAGTCTAAACTTCAATGTGATAATAGTATTTTTAGTTTTACTAAGCAAATATATGAGTAATATACATCTCGGTCCAAGGAAACAATCAACAAGGAAATGGGGATAAGAATTCACTGTTCAACTCATCATAAAAAATTGAAAATATGAGAAATCTTCAAATATACAAAATAAAAGAAAAAGTGAAAACACCTAATGTTGACAATACTTGTAAAAGCATGGGAGATTTGGCCACTTTATCTCTCATTGCCTCCATCTCGTGCACGTTAAACTGTAGATCATGAAAGTTAGATGGAAAACTAATTGACAAAATGGGATGCAGGCCAACCATTCACAGTTCACGTGACATGCGTTTTCGCTTTTCCTAACTTTGATCTGGGAAGAAAAGGATGACAATTTCAAGGTCGACGGTAAGGGCACTCAAAAAAAATTACATTTAAAAAAAGAAAAAAGAAAGAATATACCTTTACAGATTGTATATGGTAATTCTTTAATTTAAAAAAAAAAAAAAAAAAAAAAATCTGCTTCAACAAAGAATCGATGTTCAATGAAGATCGTAAAGCACATTCAAAAAAATTCCATTTGAAAGTAAAAATTAAAATAAATAAAAAAATTTCTTAAAAAAGTATTGTTAAGAATTTACTTTTTTTAATACAAATATAGAAAAATCTGCAATGTTTAATACAATTTTCAATGTCTATTGAACATTGATTTTTTGGCTTCCATAAAAATTTTAAAAATTCGAAAAAGTAGAAAAATAGTAATATGTAATATGAATACCATGAAAAAACAAATCAAAACAAAAACCTCTTACCTCCTCTTTTGGGTGGCGAATTCAACCACTCGTGAACTTTCATGTATGTAGACAACATTGCCATAGTTTACGCTCAAAGACTCGCATTACACTACTACATCACACATGTTATTTTGTTCTGATAACAGCTACACACAATAACCACGTGATAAATTTTTTTTTAAATCTTTCAACATGATGTGTAGCGCCACACAAAAGTGACCAATCACAAGATATCTCATGATGCTGTACACCTTTGGAATTATGCCAAACCAGAGTGACCCCGAATTTAGTACATGCTCCCATTTCGGCAAATTTTCCTTAAAAGCTAAAAACTTTACTTTTATTTATCAATACATCGTTACTTCCAAACCGGATCTTCGCAATAAAACCATCATAACAAAACATTAAAATTATTAATAAGGATTTCGAATCCAGTTCAGAGAAAATAAAATTGGGTTAATGAAACTAGTACAGTACCACCGTAGCCTAATTCCTTTCGTGTCATAAACTTGACATGTGTCAGAACGTTATTAAAAATTTCAAGTGCTTAACACAAGGAAGATACGTTACGTAATTTATGCAATAATTTACTCGATTCCAAGTTAAGCGGATAAAGGATGGCTCGGTTCAAACCAGTTCAAACCAGGAACAATACACGAAAAGTTTATTTATTATCATTACATTGAACTTGACAAGTCAGCTGATTCTAGTGTTGGGCAATAGAGAAATGATTATATTTCTGTTACTTTCTCATCGCCTCATTTCAGCAGATAAACATTGACGAGTACAATCAAAAGTAAAACCTTGAAAGAAATGGTGTAGGTAATATTTACTAAGCTAAAGAACCCATCACTTCATAAGAGTGAACATGTCCTGATGCATAACAATTAGGTATCTATTAATTTTTGCAGTTTTACTCTGGTTTATTAACTCAGAAATTTATTTACTAATTTATTTAATAAAATTGTTTACATAACCTTAAAAAAACTTAAAAACCCTGCCCAGGCGGGTCCAGTAAAAGTTCCAGGAATAAACGGCGTCTGGTAAGCACATGACATTCTCATTTCTCAGAGAGTGGTTATTAAATTAAGTATGATTGAAAACACTTGTTTCATTATTTCATTCAATGTGTGAATTGTAAAACTACAGACAAAACTAGATGAATTAATGTTCCCGAGTACCTTTAATTTACAATATATTTATTCCAAAATAGCCACAACGCTGATTAATCCCGTTTCCGCTAGATATCTATTTTCAAATGGAGCTATTGAAAATCCATGAAATTTAATATAACCGTCGTCTAGACAGCTATTAAAAATGAAATTCCAAAACGTTAACCTTTATTCCCCTAAATTTTAAAAATTTAAGAACAATTCATTACATGTCATTGGCCCGATTTAACCTCCGGTTTCATCAACTCCATACTTTGGCCTAAAACATTTTTGCCACATTTGAAATGATAATTGGAAATATGATAGCTTAATTAAATAATTTGACAAAAATATCTGAATACGAATAGTACAAATAGACGTGGAATGCTGTTTTTATCATCCAAATGACGACACAACGTTTATAGATTGCTTCTGAGTCATAAGATTATCGAAAAGAAAAATCAAAAATTTTAAATGACTCGTTTAGATCATTTATTTATTTTTACTTTTATTTTTTTTGTCAAATGTCAATAAAGTGAATGAAATTATTATCAACCGATTACATTTTACCAGTATCCTCATTGCTATCAGCAAAAAAAAATTACCTTTACAAATTATTTCCCATTGCACAACTTTTTTATTGATTTATCTTATTTATTTATAAAAATTAAAAATTTATAATTTTTTTTAAAAAAAATGACCCTCAACCTCAATCCATTAGTAGCCAATCCCACACGTTCACTTCACCATTTGTTTATGGTCTCAGCTTCCCAACTGTTTCTTTTATTGTAACGACATTAAATAAATAAAATATTCTAGTTCTATTGAATAAAAAGATTAAAATTTCAAATTTCAAATTGCTATCTCCACTAATTGAAAATGATAACAGTTGGATGGAATCCAACACCGAGAATTGAATAACAAATTCAATATATATTTCCAAAATGGCAAATTGTTTAGTATTAAGCAAACTAATTTTATACCTATGGTTAATTTTTATTTCGCCATGCAAGTGGCCCACCTGTAAGTAATGCAAACATGTTTGTCAGGCATTTTGGAGCAACTTTAACGTCAACCATCAAAAATTTCTCAAAAAATGACGAGTCTGAAAAAAATATTTTTAAAAAAAAAAATGCAAATATTTCTAAGCAGCTAAAAATATTCTAACTGTGATGTCGATAAAATTCTATATCTGAAGTACAGATTAAATACTTCATTTTGTTGTTATTTACGGAGATGAGATCCTGCAAAGGATCATCCCTATAAATCAACGTAATTGATCGATTTTACGTGTTCTACGATCTTCTAATTGTATTAAAATAACTTTACGCACCTTTTTAAGCTGAAGCAAGCAGACTAAGATTGATACGGAATGCAATTTGCGGGACATCAAGGCAGAGAAATTCTCGAGAGAATCAACGATCTGCCATTTTCTTGGAACTTAACACGTGATCTACCGACCACATATGCGTCCTGCCGTAGGGTGACGAATTTTCGAACTAACAGCGCTCATAGTTCAGTTCATTATGTGATTTTAAAATTTTAATCCAACTAATTTACATTAAAAAAATTACATGGAAAATTTGAATTTCCTACATAAAATTGAACCATGCAAAGAAATAAAACATGTATTTTTTGATTTTTTTCTGTTTTACTCATTTCAGTATCTTTATTTACCGTATGGTACATTTTTATGTAGGGAATTTAAAATTTCCATACGACCATAAAATATAAATGCTTTAATTTTCCGGATAATTTAAGTACAAACAGTAAATTAAAAAATCAACCTTCAAGAGATTTCTATTGTTTATTACAGTCAAGAAAAAATCTAAAACAAAGATATTGAGGTTAGATTTTTTTCCACTTGGGTAGCGCAAAACAATGAATGATTAATTCTTTTTTTTCACTACCAGCTTTATTCCGCTGAAACCACTAACACAAATTTATCATTTGAATATACCGATTTCTTTTAGATGCATTGACGTCATAATTACCAACTCAAGGAAATCTGTGCTCTCGTCTGTGCTGACCCTTTTTTACTGGCTTTTGATTGGATTCTTTGGTTGCGTGATAAGTGACCCAAAGAATCCAATCAACATGCTCCGTCACTTTCAAAAGCACCGAGTAAATAAAACGTTGCAGCATATCGAGTACTGTGACAGTTGCTGCAACACATTCGAACGAGACCGAACAAATGGATAGCCAACAAACAGAATGGCCAGCTACAAAACTGCTAGAAAAAGCGCAGGGTTCAGCAGTGGATATTTTGAGCGAAGCTTTCGCCAATCTGATGGATGAAGATGATCCTTTAGCTAGGTTTAGACAGAAATTTTCCATTCCACAAAAAAAGATTTACCATGTGGTGAGTTAACCAGTTCATATGATGCAAATATTTTGTTTCATAAACCTTCAAACATACAAAAAACCAATGATATCAATTATCACGAGATAAGAGTATTACTTCATGATATTTTATAAAAATTATTTATTTTTTTAGTTGACGAGAAATTAGTAAACTTAGAGGATGAATGTGTATATTTATGCGGAAATTCTCTCGGACCTAAACCAAAATCTGCGGATCATCACATGGCCATGAGTTTAGATGCATGGGCGAAATGGTATATTCCAATAAAAATTTTTAAAATAATATATATATTTGATCCACTCATCACACATTTTAAATTAGGGGTGTTTTGAGTCACTTTCATGGCACTTTACCAGCAGCTAAATGTGACTTACCTGGTATTCCCGCAACAGCACGAATAATTGGTAAATTACAGTAACTAACAAGACATCATAGACTTTTCGTAACTTTTTTTAACTTCTTCTTTAAAGGTGCTAAACCTAATGAAGTGGCACTGATGAACGGATTAACTGTGAACTTGCATTTGCTCTTAGTTTCCTTTTACAGGCCAAGTGAAAGTCGATACAAAATATTAATGGAAGCAAAAGCATTTCCATCTGATAGAGTAAGATAAAATTATCCGAAGTCTTAAAATTTAAATTTCACAATTGCATAATAATATATTAATATTTATGTTATCTTGTTTTTCAGTACGCTATTAAATCTCAAGTTCGTCACCATGGATACGACCCTAAAGAAACTGTGATCCAACTAGCGCCACGAAAAGTGTGTCAAAAACTTTGTCTATAATACTGTCTGGATTAAAATTTAATCCCATGATAGGGCGAGCACTGCCTACGAACTGAAGATATTTTAAAAACGATCGAAGCTGAAGGTGATTCTATTGCTGTGGTATTATTTAGTGGTGTGCAATTTTACACCGGACAGAAGTTTGAGATGCAGAGAATTACTGACGCTGGCCACTCTAAAGTACGTTACAAATATGATTTTCGTGATTTAAAATGTAAATTTTTATATTTTTTTTTAAAGGGATGCATTGTAGGCTTTGATTTAGCTCATGCAGTTGGCAATGTGAAATTAAACGTCCATGAGTGGGGTGTAGATTTTGCATGTTGGTGTTCGTACAAGGTATTTCCAATTATAATTTTTTTTTTTTATTGTAGAAAAATTGACCCATTTAAATTTCACTTTTTTTATTTTACGTATTTACTGCAGTAAATAATTACCGTTTAAAAAAGTCACTAATCTAAATATTAAAAGTCAAATTGGAATTTTTTAAATTCCCAAAGTGACAAGAAAGGAAAAAAAACCAATGATGTTTATAACTTTTTTTCTTTAATTTAGTATATGAATTCTGGAGCAGGTGGATTAGCAGGAGCATTTATTCATGAAAAACACAACCAGACATTAAAATCGGAATTTCATGGCTGGTGGAGCAACATTCTTGAAACTCGATTCGATATGAATGAAGGCGAGTTGACAGTCGTAAAAAAAGAAAAATGTCTCTACACATCAATTTTGTCCTAATTACTCTCTTTTCATTTGTGTTAGAACCTGATTTAGAAATAGGAGTTGCAGCTTTACGCCTAAGTAACCCTCCACCGTGGTTAGCATGTCTTAACATGGCTAGTCTTGAGGTTTGTTTTCGAGTGAAACGTTTCATTTTTTAGTTATACCAATGAGCCAAATTCATGTATTTAACTCATTGGTATAACTGAAAAATACGTTACTACTTACTAATTAAAATTAAGCAGATTTTCGAGGAAACTTCAATGGATGACATGTTAGCAAAACAATTTTTGCTAACTGGGTATTTGGAGTATTTACTGGATCATCATTTCAAGGAAATCGAAACGCCAATCTTAACCATACTAACTCCACGCGATCCACAACAACGAGGTTGCCAATTAAGCCTTCAATTCTTGGAACCAATTGAAAAAGTTCATGAAGAATTGGAAAAACGGGGTGTTTTGGTATGTACAAATAAAAATAAATAAACCATAAAAAATTCCAAATAAAATAGAAATTTTTTTCCTTGTTACTTAGTGCGATATTCGCAAACCAGACGTGTTAAGAATAGCCCCTGCTCCACTTTTCAATACATTTCTCGATGTTTATCACTTTGTACACTTAGTTAAACAAATTATTAATGAATAATATATTTTGAAAGTTCTTCCACGATTTGTATAACTGATGAAAATAAAATGAACATATATATATATAGTCATCAATTACATTTTACGAGTACTACTTACAATAAATGGATAACAAAGACACAGTAACACAAATATAAATAGTGTTTCCACGACCTCTATTTAGCTATGCATTATACCATTTTCGCAGGTGCCATTTTATATTTTAATGTAAACAAAACAAAAAAGTTCGAAAAAAACATAAATAGTTACGCAAAACATTAATTTAAATGAAACAAAACATTAAAAAAAAAAAATCCGATGTTCTGTACTTGGTTCAATCCGGAAAAATAATTGAAAATAGAAATCATACAATGGCATTCACGCAACATATAAAACAGACATGTTTACCAAGAATTAAACAGCAATATTAACTTTGAAGAATTGTGCATCTTCTATTTACCTGTAAGAAAAAAAATAATTTAATAAAAAAATGTCGATTTTAATTTAGTACTCTTAATAACTAAACGACAAATAGTGACCCGGTCTCAAATAGTCGCCTAGTCAGCCAGTATTATAATTAAAACAACTTGTCTGCCATGTTTTGCAATTTCCTCTTAAAAAAAAGAAAATCCAATCAAAAATTGTACTTAAATACTAGCCTGAGTAGCCCAGGCCACTATTGCCACATGATATTTTTGTTTTTACTAACCTGCACAGAAATCATTTACTTTTGTGAAACTTCATGTGTTTATCCACTTGTTTCTTCGTACAAAATTGAAAAGCACAAGCATCACAAGATCGTACAGGAAGTTTACCAGCATTATGTATGTGCGTAGTCAGCGCGACTAATGTATCAAAACAGTTTCCACACATGTTGCAAACAAAAGGATGAGTTTTAGCATGAGTTCGAGTGTGATTACGAAACGATTTGTTATTATCAAACTGAGAAGCGCACACGTAGCATTCATAATTTTCCTTGAATCTTTGAGAAATTTTATTTAACGGTGTTGTCGGCGCATCTTTCTCGGAAGTTTTCCTTTTCCTGGTCTCTTGATTGACGGTGCTCGTGCTGTCATGTGTTTCTTTCGCACTGACCGGGCTCAAGTGAGATCGTGTGCTCATTGGTTTTACTGTAGCTATCGGTCTGTCCGCGATTGCAACCCTTTTAGGAATTGCTGGGCTAATTTGCTTTTGCTGGTTTTCATCTGGTGTTGAAGTATTTTGTTCAGACTCCGAATTTTCCTGCTCAGACGCTTGTTTTCCGTAATAAAATATACGTTTTTTGCGTCGCAAAGTCCTAAAATTTCCAACAGAAACTGCAACTTTTTCTTTTTCCCCTTCTAATGGTGGCTCGTTTTGTTTCGACTTTTTGGCAACAGGTGAGGTTTCTTTCTTATGTTCTCTGCCCACTTCCACCGCAGAAATCAATTTCTGTTTTCGAGTGTAATCTTTAGGTGGATGCTTCGATTTTCGAGTGACATCCAAAACTTGTGTTGGTAAACACAACTTCCGTTTTCCAGTGACATCAAAAAGTTGTGGTAAACACAACTTCTGTTTTTCAATGTCATCGATGAGCAGTGGTAAACTCAAATTCCGATTTTGAGTGTCATCATTAGGTAAAGGTAATCTCAACTTCCCTTTCTGCGTATCATTTTCGGCTTGTTGTAAACTCAACTTCCTTTTTCGAGTGTAATCTTTGCGGGATACATTCGGACTGTCTAAATTGGTTGTATTTCCGCCACTAACCGCCACGTTATCTGTTTGTTTCGTAATCACTTTCTCAGCAGGATCCCTCTGCTTTAAAATTTCCATCATTTTCTTTGCCGATTCATTTTGCTTTGAAACTTCCAACATTTTCTTAGCAGGTTTATTCGACTTTGAACCTGCCATCAATTTCTTAGCAAGTTCATTCTTCTTTGAAACTTCAGAAACCTCCGATTGAGCTGTATCGTTTGTAATCATTTCTTCCATTTGCACCTGCTTTTCTGGCTGAGAAGCATTTTCAAACACAACGACTGTTACATTTTTTTCTTTATCTTCAAAGGGTTTTTGATTTCCACGAATCAAATGGTGTCCTATATCACTGAATAAGCTTCTCTGGCAAAACGATGAAGACTGCTTCGCATCTGATTTTAAACTTTTATCAGCTACAACCTTCAAATTGACCGAATTATCTTCTTTAGGTACAACAACTTGAGGTTCTTCAATAACATTTTCATTTTCTTGATAGTCAGAACTTGCAACTTCACTCGTTTTAAATGAAACCTCTTTCCCTCCAATTTTATCATCTTCAAGTAGCGCAAATTTAAGATTGGCAGTTTCAATCGCTTTCTGTTTAACTGCATGTCGTCTCTTCGTTTTCGGTCTTTTCAATGCCCACTTCTTCTTCCATTCAGCAAACTTTGAACGACTGTGCGTTTTAACTTTGCTTTCAAAAACATTGTTAACTTTCGCCGGAGCTTCATCGACGTAAGTATAAGTGAAATTTTCGGGTAGCTGCGCTTCAATTTGATCAATAACTTCAGGTAATTCCGCATAACTCTTCCTCACGTGTCTCCTTAACGATACCAGTCTTGAGTAGGCTGCTCCAGCGTGTATTTCTTTACTGATACTAATAGGTTGATTCTTGTCACGTGTTTCAGCCTCAGACGTCGAGTAAACTTTAGAAATATTTTGGATAATCTGCATTTCTGGTGAAACTTCTTTTTGCCTCGACCTTCCGACATTCTTGCCAACCTCATTAATATCAGTTAACATGACGGAACAGTTAGAAAGTTGACTTCGTATCCAAAAACAATAATGCTTCTTAATGCGCTTCTTTTTTATCCAGTGCCCACATCTGCCACAGCTTACGTAATTGCTTTGATATCGGAAATAACAATTGATCCTTTTCCCAAACTTTGTTATCAAAATCATTCTTTGGGAATTTAATAACACTTTAGTCGGTTTTGCTGGGATTGCTGCTAGAATTCCATATTCAGTTTTTCTTGCTTTTCTTACAGACTTTCTAACTGGTGGAACTACTGCAGCGGGTTTCAGCGATGTTGATGTTACTGTTGAAAACGGTCCAGCAGATTTGACAACTGGTGCTGGTACTGGAGTTGGCTGTGATGCTGATGTTACTGTTGAAGACGGCCCAGATTTGATAACTAGTGCTGTTGCTGCTGGGGTTAACTCCTTTACGCTACTTTGTGCTTTTCCACTTGCATATAATTCCGTAGACATTTGCCTAGATGCGTCATCAGGAAAAATATTTCGCCGTGCGCCACGAGGCGCCGATTTAGACAATTGAAAATTAACATCATCGTTCGGGGTGGCTTGCAGAGTGTCATTTTCATTGCCAAAAAATTCTGCACATGTTCGTACATCAACTATCATGAATTGAGGTGCCGGTGACTTGGGACTTTTTGCTAACTTCGACGATCCACCACTGCCCGTAACATGTAATTTTTGTATTTCACAACTTGGCTGCAATGCGGGAGATAAAACGAGTTTATCCCTAACGTTAATTGACTTCTTTGCTTTAGTTGGAGTACGATGTCTTAATGTCGAGTGACGGCGATGTTTTGGTGGTTGCAAATTGAGCGTTTGAAAAAAGTTTGAAAAAGGGTCTTTGTTTCTTGTATCGGCCCTAAACTCTTCTTCAACAAATTCAGCGCAGTCCAAATTCATTTCAAATTGTCCAGCTAAATTTCCATTCTCAGCTTCATCGACCAAAAATTCAGAACTATCAAAACGAGACATATTACGTTGTACCGTTGAAATCGCTCTTGGTCTTCCTCGTTTCTTTTTAATCTTCGGCGAAGCTGGACTACGTTTTTCCGTACTTTTTCTACGAGGGCATGTGTCAACGTGAGTTAAAAAAGTGTCTATTTCGTTCGGAGTGAACGATTGAGTGCAATACTTGCAGTGTATAAGACACTCATCGTCGCCACCAGTCTCGTCTGGTGAATTATCTGCTGATTCATCCTCTAGCGATAGTGTTTTGCATCTATTTTTGTGATTAATGTACGCCATGGCTTCGTAGAAAGCTAAATCGCAACGATCACACAAAAGACAACATTTACTGATGTGACTCTTCAAGACGTTTTCGGCAAAAAACAGTTCTTTGCAAACATTGCACTGCCATATTTCACGCTCTTTACTGTAGAATTTCCTCATTTCGATGTAATCGAAAGATTTGCTGTGTTTAAATCTGCATCCGTGCTTCCAAAAATCTTCTAATTTATAAAAACGCTTGACACACGGATAACAAAACCAGCCGATGTAATGCGAACGAGATTTGATGTGGTTTTGCATTTTGCACATGCTGCTGAACCGCAAGTCGCATTTTGCACAACTAATCGGTTGGAGCTGATACGAATGTTTTTCATTCACGTGTCGTACGAGCATTTGCCGAAGATAGAAACTTGCCTCGCAATAATCGCACGCAAACAACTTCTTGGGCTTCCGACGACGACGACGACCTTTCTTAGTCCTTGACGGAACCTCTGCTGATAAAACTGGTACAACTTTTACTGGTTGCTTCGTTATTTTCTTTGTTATTTTTTCTGGTGGTGCGTTCAATTCTGAATTATCTTCTGTTTCGATCGTCGGCTGCAGATGTTGTTCGGGAGCATTGTATCTAAATTTTTGTTTTCTTGGTCTTGTTCTCTTCTTTTTGAAATAAGTTGCGAGCAATTCATCCGGCATGTTAAAAATAGTTTTGCTATAATAAGCATGATCTGGTATTTTGAAAAAACAGGATGGTACAATGTCCAATTCGTGTGCCGTATCGTCCAATAACTCTTGCTGCGGAATGGCTTCCTGTGCTTGAATTTGACTACCTTCACCAGCAAGAAATTTTGAAGCAGGAGACGTTGATCCAACCACTTGGTAAGCACCGACAAAACTGTGAATTTGTACAATGTCGTTCAGATTTTCCTTTCTAATTGTTACAATTTTTTCCCGGGCGTTATCCTTCGAAGTAGTATTTAATAGACTTTCCTGTGTGAAAGCTGGAGTTTTCGCTAGGATACTTATCGCTGGTGTTTTCGCCAGAATACTTAAGGGATTTTCCTGCCTTACAGTTGGTGTTTTCGCCAAAATACTTAAGGGATTTGGCTGTCTTATAGTTGGCATTTTCGAACTAACATAGAATAGATTTTCCTGTGTTACAGCTGGAATTTTCGCCAGGATATCTATCGAATTTTCCTGCCTTGTTTGAGTTGTTGAACTGATAGTTATCGAATTTTCCTGCCTTGTTTGAGTTGTTGAACTGATATTTATCGAATTTTCCTGTTTTGTTTGTGTTGTTGAACTGATGTTTATCGAATTTTCCTGTTTTGTTTGTGTTGTTGAACTGATGTTTATCGAATTTTCCTGTTTTGTTTGAATTGTTGAGCTAATATTTATAGGATTTTCCTGCCTTATAGTTGTATTTCTCGCCAGGTCGCTTATCGGAATTTCCTGTCTTGTATTTGAAGTTTTCTCCAGAACACTTATCGGATTTTTCTGACTCGTAGTTTGAGTTGTCGAAATACTATTTATCGGATTTCCCAGGCTTATAGTTGCAACTTTCGGCACAATGCTTATCGGATTTCCCAGGCTTATAGTTGCAACTTTCGGCACAATGCTTATAGTAACTTCTGTAAAAAGAAAATTAATTGATAATGTATTAAATACACGAGTTGTCATCCGGATCTTTTAATTTTCATGATTGTGCTAATATTTTGCTTATGGAAAGACCACTAACTATTGCAAAAAATTACTGCTATCAAAAAAATAAAACCAGATATCAACAGTTAATAACTCACTAATCTAATTGACTAGTCCAAACCAATAAAAACACCTTCAATAATAAGATAACCAACAGACTCAAGGTAATACCTTATAACAATTGTAAACCACTAACAATTAACAATTCTGATACATAGAGAAAAGACAATAGATTTGATACTAACATATTCTGCCAGTATCATCTGCCAATAAAATCACAATCTCTCAATAGCTTGATTTATTTTTAAATTAACTTATTACCTTCCTTAGCATCTGCTTTAGATAACGTACTGATACTTTCACTGTTGCCAGCAGCAGAAAAAATTTCACATATCTCGGTTTCGATGTCAACATCACTGCATGGATTGTTGTGTGTCGTTGTAGGGCTGGTAGATTTAATTAAACACGGAGCTTTTTCTGCTATGCTTATAGTCAGCTCTGAAGGAATGCTTATATTTTTACATTTTAACAGGGATCGCTGTGCTTGCACACTAGCATTTGTTTGTTGAACTTTTGCACAAGAAGAATTGTCATTTGCTTTACTGTCATCAGTTCTTCGACTTGGATTTGGTGTTTCAGCTGATCGCACTTCATTTTTATGTGCCGCTTTACTGTCATCAGTTCTTCGACTTGGAGTTGGTGTTTCAGCTGATCGCATTTCATTTTCATGTGGCGGATGATTAAAAAAATTAACTTCTTTTTGCTTGCAACAAAAAATGTGCAGCATGTGTTTATCTTTTATATGTTGAGTAAAAAGCTCCTTTGTTTCAAGTATTTGTTCACAAAATCCACATTTGTAAAATAATGCATTTGCGGTTACAGCATTCGCGGTTGCAATATTCGTGGTTACAGCATTCGCAGTTGCAACATTCGTGGTTACAGTATTCGCAGTTGCAACATTAGTGGTTACAGCAGTTGACGCGGTTACAGGATTCGCAGTTGACGCGGTTACAGGATTCGCAGTTGACGCGGTTACAGGATTCGCAGTTGTAACATTCGCGGTTACAGCATTAGTAGTTGTCGTGGTTACAGTATTCGCAGTTACAGTATTCGCAGTTGTAACATTCGCGGTAACATCAGTCGGACTTAGTTTATCATCTTGGTCAGCAACAGTACAACTTTCTTCAGTTCTTCGTACTTCCTGATTAATAGGTATCGGAATGTTCATTTTCAAAATGTAATAGAAAATTTATTTATCTGAAACAAAAGAAATAAAAATAAAGATTAATAATTAATCAAATTAGTAACTGTGAGAAATAGTACGACCTATTATTTAATGAGCAGCATATAATGTTGAATTTCCATCAAACAAACCAATTAAGTGATTAAATGTATTATTAAATGTATTTTATTATAATTTATGTAACACAATAAAATTAGTTTACCAGTGTATATCAGCAAAACAAAAATAGGAAATAACACTATTACTGATCAAATAAATGACAGAAAAACAGATAATTCAGAACTTGTATACACAATCACTTGTATAGACTTGTATAGACTTGTCAGACAATCACCTTGCAACACAACTTGCATGTATTCACGCAGTAAAAGAAATACTGAGCCCAATTCAAATAAATTTGAGCAACAGAATTTACTAAATTTAAAGGCTTTACAAGCTGAATAATTTTCGCCATACCTTAAAATGGCCTAAATGATTTTAAAGTTTTCAGAACACCTCAACAGTGGGTTTAAACCAAAAAATATTTTTCAAATCTCTGAAAAATTATTAAAGGGTTTTAAACAATGCTTGATGTCCTCAATCCTTTACGTAAACAATAGTAAAAGTGATTTACGTATGCTCAGCTTTCACGTTTTGTATTGAATTATTGTGTGTGAATCAGGCCCATTGTGTTTGCGTGTAGATTTTCCAAACCTTAACATTATGGCCTCAAAATTATGGCAAATTAAAATGTTGACTAAACGATATAATAAAAGTAAAAATTTCAATGCAATGAAGAAATAGTCAAGTCAGATAATGCCATAAATTCAAAATATATTTTTCGAACGATCTGTTTCGAAATGACCCTAAACCAACAGTACAGGATAGATCAGACAAAGAAAAAAGTTGACAAACTGACAATGAGAGCAACTAAAAAATAACTAAATTTTTCAGTATAGGTTACCCATTTAAGTACTGGCCAGCGCAATTCTGTTTAACTTCAGTATATTCTGCTGAGAATATGTGATCAGCTATACCAATTCTAAGCTTAGTAGTCAGTTACAAGTATCTAAAATCTAGATTTCAAAATTTTCCTTAATAAAGAACAACCCATATACGATGGATTTATTTAATTTAGATTTTAATAAATTATTAATTTCCTGAAAGTTAGTGTTCCAGAAACTCCTACAATGAAGCTTCTAAAAAAAAATTAAAATATATATTTTTTAAATTCTTTGTCTTTCCCCTAACCAAATAATTGCTCAGAACAACTAACAAACATTTATCTCTTATCTCTTTTCATTATTGTGAAGTTCATTTTTATTATTTCCTCAAAAAGGTTCTTTCCTTAAGTATTCAGTATATTAATCAAAATTCCAATTTAATAATTCCAATCAGCTATGGGGTCTTATAACAAGCGCGAACATGAACAACCGCGAATGTGAAGAAAATGAACGAACGCGAATATGAACAACCGCGAAATATTTCGATTCGCGGCTATTCATGTGCATATATGAATAACCGCGAATCGAACTTTGTGGTCAAAATAATATGAATAAGCGCGAATTTTCGCGAAAATCTTAGATTTTAGACGCAAAATCTCAAATTTGATGCCGCAAACAGTGCTTCGGCGATGGCCCACTGTATACGCGATCTCCCGGGTATCTCTCTAGAATTTTAGAAAGTTTTATAGGAGTTTATTTTGGTGCAATTTATCGATTTCTTTATCAATTTTATAGAAATTTATTGAATTTTTATTAAATTCTATAGCAATTCGTCAATTTTTTGATCAATTTTGTAGCAATTTATCGACTTTTTGATCAATTTTGTAGCAATTTATCAACGTCTTGATCAATTTTGTAGAAGCTTATTGATGTCTTGGTCAATTTTGATGTTCATTTTTTCCAAATTTTTTCCAAACCAATTTTACTTGAAAATTAAATTTACATTCATAAGTAATTTATGATTAAAAATTAATCATAAATCGACAAATTGCTATAGAATCAATAAAGAAATCGATAAATTGCTTCAAAATAGATCAAACCCAGTACTAAACTCCTATAAAACTTTCTAAAACTCTAGAGAAGATACGCGGGAGATCGCGTATACGGCGGGCCGTCGCCAATGTACCGTTTGCGGCATAAATTTATCGGATTTGGCATACAAAATCTAAAATTTTTAATTCGCGGTTATTCATATTTTGCATATGAATAGCCGGAAATTTGAATTTTCAGTTTGCACGATATGAATAAGCGCGAAATATTTTAATTCGTGGTTATTTACATGATAAACATGAATAACCGCGAATGAATAACCGCGAAAATAGAATTTGCGGTTATTCATATTCGCGCCAGTTATAAGGACCCTCAGCTATACATATGGCATTCATATCAGTAAATTAATATAAGTTGTTCTAAAACGTTGTTGACAAACTGAAATTTGCAAAGCAACAAAAGTCTTGGACAAAGGATTCGGCAAAACAATGAAAACATTTTCGATTTCAAATTTCCAGAAAGCATTATAAGCATTAATTATATTAAATTAAATAAAAATGCATAAAAAATTATATACTCGCAAAACAAGTTTGTAGAAGTCTGTAACATTTTGCAATCAAAAAAGGATAATGGACCCCTTTAAAAACCTGTGGATTATTTGTCTGGAAAAATGAATACAAATGTTTGGCAAAAAAAATTTAAAATATTATTGTTGTTAAACAATGTGGTAAACCATGTGGCCACTGGTGAGTCACGTGATTGGTCAGGAGGCGTGTTTCAGAGTTATGACGTCAGGTTATAGAAGAAATTTCTTAAACTAGACGACCATTTTGATCCTCCGAGTTGTATAAAACCGGATCACGTGTGAACGCAAGACTTTCTGAGAGTGGGTGGGTTATGTACAAAAGTGGTTCAAGTGTGAACAGGGCATTAGTTATAATGGCCAATAAATAATGTCAAATACAATACGTGCCACTAAAACATGGTGGATGTGGTGAACAAAGAATGAATTATTAGAGCCACCTAGTGGACGGTACATGAACATGAGTAAATCAAGATGGCAACTAAATTTCCTATTCTTTTCTTGATTGATTAATATAAAGTGTTCATCGAAGTGTTCATTCAGCTTTGCCTTTTGAAATCCTGGAATAAAATCTTTAACTTTGCATTCACGTGACTGGAAAGATCCTTTCTGCAGAAGTGATATTAAGACAGTTTAGACAGAATTTACATTATTTTAACAGAATCATCACAACAAAATAGAAACAAAAGAAACCAGATTAAGATCTGGTCCGTACTCAAACGGACCTACCCGAATAGCCGCCCCGGCCCACCCCAAAAATTCCTGATTGCTCAATAGATAGTTTAGATTTAAAAAAATCCAAAATTTTCAGACTTAAAACGCGAAACACAATAGCAATCATATAAACTACTGCAAAAGATTACGCAGCAGACTTGCCTACGCTCGAACACTGGCTTACCAGTGCTGGTACTTGCAAAGGGCTTCTTTAGGGAACATGACAAACTGTTGTCATCACAGGAACAGCATTTTGCAACAACTGGATGTCCTGACTGACAGATCAGCCCCACTGTGTCGCAAAGACCAGTGCCCCAGGTGGTCTAAACCAACTAAACCAACTAATATCAAATTACAATAAGAATTCACAAAATTGCATGAGTAAAAGATTAACACAACATAAATAAAAACCAAAACCAGAAATAAAATCTCACTTTAGGGGCATAACAGTTTCTAGAAAACACATTAATAATACACGGTACCGATCAGACATGAGTACAAGCAGCCAAAATGTGCATTATACCCAAATCACAAAGTAGGCTACGTTTACGCAACTAGTTTGAAAAGAGATGACCAAAATTCACGATATAAACAACATCGGTGAGCGTCAATAAAAGAAAGTATGATCGCGTGCGGTAATATTTCATTTCACCAATAAAAACTCTACACCTCATGCACGTTCACAGCATTAATCTAAAGTAAATTCTGTTTTCGCTAAAAACAAATTACCCGTTGCTAACAACTGCTTACACACGATTATTCGGTCCGAAATTGTCAATGGTCTGCGCGAAAACGCTCCTCCATTTTGAACAGGGTGGAAAGCGGAAAACGGAAGTCAGTTGACAAAGATGCAACGCCGCACTTCGCTCCGCGCCTTATTTTCCGCGCTGCTTATCCAAGACTTGCCAACTTATTTAATAAACTTTTAAGATAAAATTATTTTAAAAAACAATAAAATATTAAAAAATAAATTGTATACAAAAAATTTAATTAACTTTGTTTTTAATCTTGCATAATTAAACACGCTACCTGGTGACAAGGTTTGTCTAGTGTGTAACGCTAAAACCTACACCTTTTTTCGCTTACAGCGCACTCTAGACAGTTTTTGGTGATTTTATTTGAGCGCCATAGACAAATAATGCTTGCAATTGTATTTGCGGGAGTCCAACTGATTTCGAATACTTTTAAGCTTTTGTATAGTCGTGTAGGGCAATGAAATTTCTAAACCCATATTGTGTTGTTGTTTTTTTTATTAAAACCAGATTTTAAGTCTCTTCCAAAACATTGTTATTAATTAAGTAATGAAAATTAGACAAAACTTACTAAATTCTTCAGATTCTGGAATTATTATTACCCTTAATTTGCATTTAATTACTTTGCTGTTACAATCAGTCAAACTCAATAATAGCACATGTACTTTCGACACTTTATACTTTATTCTTACAAAATACAAGGAATCCTACTAGCTGGTTTACATTAATTAAAAGAACAAATTATTTAGACAAATAGTGAATGCTATAATACAAGACGAAGTGAAATAAGCTAAACGTTTTTCTTCTTTTTTCTTTCAGTGGAGACCTTACAATAACAATAATTGCAAATATTTTACACATATTCGATAATTTAGCAATATTTTTTTTGTAATTATCGTACAATTATTAATTCTGTAAACCAGTCCTCATAAAAACTGTTAAAAATCAATAACAGAAAACTCATAATATCTTGGTTTTTTTTTACAATGGAAAATTTTAAATTTTCTCATACTTTTACAATAATTTGCAAAACCAATTAACAGTACAAAGAAATGTTTTCATTATACATTAAACTGTATTTTTTTTGATTGCACTCCTAAAGTGTAAGTATTTCAAACCCCTAAACTCTTAACAGTATATGTCCAGTATCAAACCCATGTTATTTTATTTTGCAGAATGTTTTGCATGTAATTAACGTTTCATTAATGTAAAAATTGTATAAAAATTTTGTAGTGGTATATGTTAACTACCGATACTTTTTATTTTTTATTTAAACCTAATCTGAACATTTCAGTTTCAAACATTGTAATCAATAAGAAAATCAAAGAAAGAATTGGTTAATTATTTCACAGAAAAATTAAAAACGATTTTCCGTACAGCCTACAATTAAAGGTATACTTCGTATTTAAATACTTATTTTACTTCAATACATTTAACAAAACAAATCAAATCAAATTTTTAAAAAAAATAAAATACTAAAACAAACTCCAGTTAAAATCATATGGTTTTATATGTTAATAATACACAAGGCAATGAAATCCATACAGTATTTTGTTATTCGAGTTCGAGTGGGTATTGTTAAATCATTGCATGATTATGGCTGGTGTAGTGTTCTAAAACAGTAAAACTACATACAAACAACTAATTAGCAATGCAAATTAATATTTTATTTTAATCATTAATAATAAAATATTAGCAGAAAACTGAAACCACAAGTAAAAAAAACTAAAACTAAATCGAAACTAAAATGGGCGAACATTTGATCTAGTAATACTAAATACTTTTTTCTCTTGTAATGTTTTTATGTTCATAGCAAATAAACCGGTTGTATAAAACCAATATCCAATACTGTTGGATATTATTAGTGCAATTAGTGCAGTACGATTTTAACCGTTAAGTATCAAATTGAAATGGCGAATTTTTCATTTGAACTTTGTAATCAGTAATGTAAACAGGCTATATTATTGAAATCTAATAGAAAATTCATTTAACTGAAACTTTTTTTCTCCAGTAAACGAAATATGTAAAAAAAAAATAAAAAAAGTGATAAACAAACAAATAAAAAAAATAAAACAATAAACCTTTTAAATTGAAAAACAAACAGAGCAAAATATTAAAACTAAGAAATAACTAAAAACTTTTTAAGTTAAAGCGATCATTAAAATTAAAAAAAAACAGAAAACATTTTTGCTGAAAATGTTTTTGCCTACGCTTATGTATATATTTTACATTAAGTAACTTCGATTTCGTGATACTGAAGTGTTTGATTTGCCTTAGAAATATTTATATTTTATATATATATATATTTATAATTTTTTTAAAGATTCTTTTTATTTTTATATGAAATTTGGCCTATCAAATGAATAATAACAGTTTCTCGTTTCAAACACAAGAGTTCCAAGACTTAAAAGCTGCGACATACATAAAACAGAAAAGACAATGAAATAAATGCTCAGCCTCCTTTGATGAACGAAAATTCACTTCCAACTGCAAGTTGATTTTTTAAAAAGTCCATATTTACACACTTAGATGATAAACCGTTCCTCCTCTTTTACCTAATAAATGGTATCAATTTTGGGACCGCCTGTGATTATAATATCTCCAAATGCTATTTCTTGGGTCAATTCAACAACTTGCTGCTTTTTAAGCACCAAAAGTGTATAAAATTTCTGTGCTACCTACAAACAACATAAAATATATATTATTATAAAATATCACAAAACAAATTACAATTATTACTTGTTTTCTATTATTTGCTCGAACTAATTCCACAAACTTAACGTCAGATTGTTTACACAACCGACTCTTTACTACATGGAACATTTGTTGCGCTCTCTTATTCAGAACTCTTTCTTCGAACTGTTCGTATGTTTCGTCGGCACCTTGTTCATCCGGCTGCAATACGAAACAATAAAAATAATCAATACCTTAGTCATTTTATCAATATTGTTGACTACTCACAGGTCCAACACTGGCCGGACATTCCATATCATCCTCTTCCTCTTGAATGTTGAAGGGTGTGGGCTGTGGCCGTAAAAAGTTGTCAGCCTCTTGTTGATTAAACGCATCTTCCTTATCGAAAACCTGTTCATTCTCTTCGGGAATTTGACTATTATTTAACATGTCATGAGGTTGGATAATGGGTTGCTGCATCTGAATTGATTCTGGTGGAGGCATCAAAAACTGTTGGTCGCTAGTCATACAAGGAGTTTGTGGCATTGACATAGCCTGAACTGGTGAAATGTGGTTAGGAGAAATCATCTGCGACTGCATAGCAGGAGTATTTATCATTTGAGGAACCTCGTGATGAAGATGTGAGAGATCGTTTGCCATCTAATAACAATTTTTTTTGTAAATTTTACAAAAAGTAAAATTAGTGTAATAATAAAAAGAAATTTTACCTGATGAGGATCGGCTATGTTTGGTAACTGAGTCGAAGACATGTGCATTTGATATTGTTGTAGTGAATTATCAAATGGGTTAACCAGAGGATGCTCTATGGCCATTACAGGCCTGTGGTCTGGTTCGTGCCTGCGTTTGCGTGGTCTAGATGGTGTTTTAGTTACAGGTGGAGTTGTTATAACTGGTTCCATTACTAATGCTAGAAATAAATAAAATACATTAAAAATCAATTATTATTTAAATTTAACAAGTGCGTACGTGTATTCTGAAGGGGTAATGCTGGGATTGGTGTCTGTTGTAATTGTGGTGATTGTTGTGGCTGTTGTGGCTGTTGTGGTGTGTGTACTAATTCCTCTTCTCTCTCCCTTTCACTCTGGTCTAAATCTAAATTCTCCTCATCGGGCATCAATCCAAAATCTTCGTTTTCAACAGCTCTTGTTGTTAAATGTCGTTGATAAAGCTTAAATTTAAAAATCAAGAATTAGTTAAATATTCTTCAATGTCATTCAAAAAACAATAATTACTCTTGATAAAACTCTAGAAGGAATTGGTCTTCCAGGTAAAGCAAATAGTTTTTCTACGCCACCGGTTTCTTTCCAGTGCATTAACCGTTTAGTAGGAGGAGCTAAATCCAATGTCGTTACAATATCAGTCGTGTCGGATAATTGGGATTTCATTTCTTCTCCAGAGATATTTTTCACTTCATCCACAATCAACTTTCTCTTTCTCTTGGTTTTGCTTTTCTCAATACCTGTACACATTTATTTAAAAAAATTATTTAACAAACAAACAAAAAATAACAATTAACCGAACCTTGTGTTGTAGCAGCATCTAAAGGAGCTAGAGCAAAAGTTTCCTCTTCATTTTGAATTAGCACAGTTTGATCAGGTACGCACACGTCATCGGCTTTATTGTCAACGACTTCGGCTCCATTTTCTATCGGTGCCTGTGGCGATGCAGGCGTCGATGGACCACTACTACCTCCTCCCATAGAAGCCGGCCCACCATCTATAAAAAAATTAATTCTAATTATATAAGAAAATATTGAACGAACTTAATTTACTACCAAAAAAGTCGTCGTCATCACTGTCAGCTGCTGCAGCTCCCTTTTTGTCATCATTCTTTTCACTCATTGTTATTCTTTCCGCTGAATTATTGTCAAGTGACACGTGTTCCATTGGTGCATCGTCAAATAAACCACCGGGTTCGAATAAACCTCCTGCTTCCGCAGCTATTACATAAACAAGCGCAATTTAGAAAAATATCTATTCAAAAAATGCTTTTTTGTGGTACTTACAGAGAAGTCCTTCACCAACATCTCCGCCAAATCCATCATCTCGTAAAGGAGCATCTAATTCCATATTCACATTTTTGTCCAGTGAATGATTAGCTGTATTATGGCTTGAAGTTACGCTTTGTCCTTCGTCTTTATCCTTTTTATCACCAAACAAAAGACCCGCTTGGTCTAATGCATCATCCATATTGGAACCTTCTCTGCCGATTTCAGCATCTTCGAAACCCATGTCACCTGAAACAAAAGAAAAGTGGTCACAAACAAATTATTTTTTAGAAAATAATTTATATTTCTCACCAAATCCATCGTCACCAACAAGTGTTATGTTGCCGTAATCTTCTCTCATAGTAATTTCTTCTGCTCTACTTTGGTTCAATGTAAACTGTGCGCTTACGTCAATGTCGCTGTTAATAAAAAAATAAAAAACAATTCAAAACCAAAATTAATTTGCAAACTATGCAAAGAATTGTAATCCACCGCTGCATTGTTGGAAAATAATAATCTTACTTCAAATCTGGCATTGCCGTGTCGAAGTCGTGAAAAACCTCCGGTAACGTTATCGTAGCCACCGCCGCTTCTCGATTTTCTTCAGGTAAATCCACCACACCCGGCCGAAATGCCATTTTAATTTTAATAAACGCTTCATTACAGTCTGCGAGCAAATATTTCGCTTTCCGAGAATATATTCGAACTACACCTAAAAGCAAATGGCCAGATGTTCGAAGCGCCATTTTAACCTGAAAACAAGAAACCATATAAAAACAATTCCAAATTTCTGGGGTTTATTAAAGAATAAAAAATAATAATAATTTCTTACTTTCGGTTGTAAAATGCCTTCGACACTGCTTTCAATATTTGTTTCGAACACATGGGCTTTCGTCAGTTTCTTATCCCAATGAGCTGCCAACCAAATTCGGGCCAAAGGCCCTTTTTTACTCAAGACAAAATGTGCGTAAAACATGGCTCAAGTTGTCTAATAAGAAAAAATATAAAAATATTGATTAGTTTTTTTAATGGAACAATTATGACCATTTTTTTTCAAATTTCGAATTTCAAATTTTGCCGCGCAATACTCCATCCTATCACTGTCATTGACTCGCTCGCATTTGAATATAAACATACCCATTATCTCATAAAAGATACTACAAATTATCTATGCGTATCTTATTGGACCCAATTTTATTCTATTTCCACCATCAACCTCCCCACAGGAAAGCCGACAAAAATTAAAAACGGAAAAATAAAGACAACAACCAAAGGCCGTCGCCCGCTACCGCCACCACAGCAACCCGAGTAGCATTCTAAAATTTCTCATTAAAATAGGCCTAACGGTTCAGACGCGGACTCACCATTTTTGCACTTTATTTCAATAATGCGATAAAAAAAAATATAACGAGGGTGTAACTCGTGTTATCTAGAATATATTTCCGCAAAATAAAATATTGTAAAGCTTAAAATTAGTGAAAAAGATTGATTGAAATGCGTCGAAGTTGTGAGGGTGGCCGTAGTGTGTGTGTCAGTTCATAGATGTCATGACGGGCATCAATCGCAAACAAAAATCGAGGAAAGGCAAAAGCAAAATATCGGCTTGATTTATTGCGTACTTACCAACAGTGTCCGAGTCTGTAAAGTTTAGCGATTGTTATATAACGTTGAAACGAAAGTGTGCTCTGTATTTTCGAATGAATTCACATGAAATTATAACCACCATCGATGTCAGCAAAACACTTGGCATCCAATATGGCGCTCTAGAGTTTCCCGCCGAAACGGTACTTTCAAATGGTGATGCGGTCGCTTGTGATGAAACCGATGTAACAAATAGTCCGCGATATAAATTTTACTTTTGAGTATGTTAATTAAATTTTTTAAAAGCTTAAAATATTTGGAATATTTGGACTAAGAAATAAAAAAAAATTATCTAGGTATAAAAATTAACTTGCGATATTATTATTATTTTTATTTGTATATTTTTTCCTTTATTTATGATGGTAGGTACCGTAATTTTTTTCATTTTATTTATTCATTTCATTTTATTTATTCATTTCATTTTATTTATTCATTTCATTTTATTTATTCATTTCATTTTATTTATTCATTTCATTTTATTTATTCATTTCATTTTATTTATTTATTTCATTTTATTTATTCATTTCATTGTATTTATTCATTTCATTTTATTTATTCATTTCATTTTATTTATTCATTTCATTTTATTTATTTATTTCATTTTATTTATTCATTTCATTTTATTTATTCAATTTTATTTATTTTTATTATTCCGCTTATTGCTATGCTGTTTCAGAAATTTATTTTAGTAAGCTGGTGTAGGTTCATGAATCGATAACAACGGAAGTTACATATTTTTTAAATATTTTATTTTTCTATTCACCAGGAAACCCAGCCCATATTGAATCAAGAATTTGAGTATGCCGTACCTTAAGAAATCGATCTCGAAGTCTTTCAAGGTCAAAAGAAGAAAAGCATTCAATGTTTCAGGATGCTTTTCTTTTGACCTTGATATTTTTAGTTTTTCATATTAAATAGAGCGTCAAAAACACAACTGTATAAAAAAAACTATTAACCGCTTCTACGTAAAAAAATCAGATGAAGTAATGTTCACATTTTTTCACCACATTCAAAACTTCAGAGATCGTATTTAAAATTTTAAGCCCGAATTTAGTCTTCTACTATTGTAAAGAGATTTGATCGAATTAAAAATGCGGAAAATCTCTTGGCCGATAGCGAGTCTCGACTTGTGCGGTCGAAACGCTCGACACGACACGATGTACTATAATCCAAAAATAAAAACAAAAATAAAAATATTGTAAATAAATAAATTGAAGAATTTTATAAAATCAATTAATTGACTTATTTTATATATTTTTCATTTTTACGAAATTAAAATTAAATAATTTTTAAACAAAATAAGATTCGATCAATACAATCCGCTTTGAATGATCCATTCCATCTTTGAATCTACCGAATGTTCAACCGATTAAAAGATTTTATTGATTTTATTGCGTAGTACTAACATCGCTCTGAATTTTCTGCCCCTTGAAAATCCTCACTCCTAATAAATCCAACAACGAGTAAAGAGAAACTGGGAAAGAGTGCACGTATAAACCCAATGTAATTATTACGTCGCGATGAAGTATTAATCCTTAAAACAATTATTACTTAAAAATTACTGCAGGGTACAAAAAAAAATTAATCTAATCATACAAATCGTAGTTTGGCATTACGCCAAATTCCCCGATCAAATGTCGACATGCGATAAAAATACGTTTATTTCATTCATGTGATGAAAAGTAAGATCTTCCAAATCTGTCAACCTTCAGAGCAATTAAATGTGCAGCTAATGAAACTAATAAATAAATGTTCATTAACTAGCATTGAGATGGAAATCAATTTAAATATAAGATGAACCAAACCGTCACCAGTCAAAACAATATACTAAATTCCATACAGCATCAGTAGCTATTCCCTAAATTCCATCAATCGACGTGCAAACATGCTACAAGGGCCATTGACCAGGGCCAAGTCCATTGTGGATGAAGGAAGGGGCATTACTAGAGCGAGCATAGTGCGCACGCGTGGTCACAAATTTGGGCTTTTAACAGAAGTGCTAAAATAACTCAAAGTCCTAACTCAAAACAAGAGATCCAAAAGCGAATTCAGTGTTTCACCATGTATACGAAAATATAATTTTTAATTCAAATTGGAATGGATGTAAAATGTAAAGAAATTGTAAACAGGTGCAAGAGAACTGAACTTTTTTTTTGTGTTACTTTGTTAAAAAAAATGAAAATAAATACCTAAATAAAATGATACAAATGATAAATACCAGCATAAAACATAATACTGTATATTACCGTTAATAAAATATTTTGATTTTGTATGATCATTATTCTTTACTGGTATTTATTATTTTTATTTTTTTAGATTATGATGAGTCAAAATGTTTTAAAATTTTATGTGTTAAAAAAAAAGAATTTCCGGTACATAACCGACAAATATACGGTTATATGTCATCATGCGAGCGTAAAGCATTTACAAATAGATATCAGTAAAGTTGTTACTTGTTTCAACTTTGGCAATAAGCCATATTTTCGATAGAGCATGTTTATGTTGTGCTTATTACATAATATTAATATATAATAAAAAAATACGTAAACAAAATCGTTTTATAGACGTTTTCAAATTTTATTATCACGAATTTAAAAAACAAAAGTCATACAACAACAGGAAAATTATTTTTTTTCTTTTTTCATGTTTCTTTTTAGGAGCAGTTCATTTTCATTAAAAAAATATTAGTGGTTGAAAACAGTCAACAACACTAACCTAAATACAGGTGAAATTCAGCCACTCAAAGAAGCGAGTGAAGTCACACGATGAACGCCACTTAGTTTAAGAGATCGATCAGCTTCTCGAGCCCATGAGAAAGACAACTTCTCTTCCTGCTCCTATTATAAAATTAAAAACAACACATTTATTATGTATACGTCATGTTATATATAGATTTTAAAAAATTAGCTTTCACTTTTAATTATTTAAAGACACGTAACATTAGAAATATATTTTTTAATTAAAATTTAAGACACATCTTTTTCTTTTAAAAACCAATAAAAATTCAATAGCTATGTCCTATTCCGGGAGTCATTCAGACACAGAAGCTGTTGAAGTAAAATCTAACCCCAAAATCAAATCATAATCAAGTTATTTTTTCCCGTGATTAAATATTGAGATTGAAATGCTAAATACTTCCTGTAAAAATAAAAAAAAATAAATAAAATAAAATAAAATAAAAATAAAAAATAAAAAAATGAATGTTTTATAGTGAATTGATTGAGCTTCGGTTCGGGTTTACTTTGGTTCTTTCACTTTCACCCCAATCCCTACACATCATAACAGGGGTAGTAGCAGGAGATTATAGGCCTAAACCCTCTTCATATATGCTGGCGGATTTTCAATTCGTGCCACGGCTGATGCGTTGCATGATATCATATTTTAAATAACGTATTTTTTTTTAGTACAGAATCAAAATGCAGAGACTGCAGCTGCATAGACCCACAACAATCATTTATATAAAAGTAATCTCATTCGTATGCTCTCATTTACACTTTACAAATTAAATTCCTTTTATCTCAATTAATTACAATTTCTTTAGAAGAAGAAATTAATATAAAATAATTAAAAGTTAATTAATTAACTTTTTTTAAAGTTACTAAATTATATATTTAAACAAAGTAAAATAATTGTTGCTAACAAGAAGACAAAAATGATGATCTGTTTATTTTGTCTATCGAGTGTAAAACCGAAGGTTTAACAACAACAGCGGTGGTTCGGAGTGAGTTTCATTGAAAAAAATCAATATAACCCATCTTGAGTGACGATCTGCAGCAAATGCGACTCCTTATTCCTGCTGAGATGTCAAAAGACAAAAGAAAACACCGTGAAATTTAAATGCTAAAACGAATTGAATCTATTTTATGCATACATAAAAATGTAGAAATAAACAGATGGTGTTCCATGCGCGTAATAAAGCAGACTCAAGCTTCATTAAACATGGATAAACAGTTATAAAAGAAAACAAATAAATTTGCTCTGTTGAACACCAAAGAAGTAAAATTGAAAATCAGACGTATAGAATTTTAATACGTGAGTTTTTTGTACGACCTCAATTTTCGAGCATTGAAGTAATACGCATGCGCGCAGCTCTTATGAAAAAGTCATCACTTGTTCTATCTTCTATTCACTTCACGAGCTAGTCAGATTTCAATGAATGAGGAGAAAAGACTAAGCTTGAAACAACAAGTTGTAAATAATTGGATCAATTGTTTCACGGTTGGGGAATTTGACGAAATAGATTTTAATAGGATTAAAGCTTATACACAAATTTAAAAAAAAAAAAAACAAATACCAAAGAAAAATAAAAATAAAAATGCATTAATTCAATTATTTCAAAATTTTATTTTATTGGATTTTTTTTTATTGGATTTGACATCGATAATCGTTTACATCTGACAAAAAGGAATTCTGCAAGATTCCTATTCTTAGATATAATGTTATGGAAAAATGTTTAACACACTACTCACTAAAAGCAAAACTAAGCGCAATGTGCGGTAATTGTGTGTAAAGTTATGCGAGGGTGGCACACCTTAAGTCTTTTTTCACACTTGTCATTGACAGCTAGAAGCACTTTAAGACGCATATTTGCACTTCAAAATTGCACTTCTCCATCAAACTATATCCTCAAAAGTATATTTTTTGTATGTTTTGTACTTTATGAATCTTTTAGCAGAAGATGGTGTTTACTTTTTACGTCATAACTCTTAAAAATGCCCTGTACAATATACTTATGTATCTTAAAGCCCGAGTTGAATCTTCAGAAAGCATCAGGCATGTGCATTACAATTAGTGAATTCAAACACCGGTACACCTTTTAATGATAATTGATAAGATGCTTTTCTTTATGAAAACGTATAGTATAGTGCTACCTTTCGTAAATTAAATGCACACAATTCTAAATGTAAGACCATAATTTAAAATCTTGCAACTCTAAGAATTTAAGTCTGCCTAACGCCCCTCACAAACGTCCATCTAGCAAAGACAACGACTGTTAGATACTGACATACTGTATGTCACATATGCTTACACGTGTGAGATGCCGAGGCACAGCAGCCCTTTACGAAGAATGATGGCGCCTCAATAGCAAGGGTCGGTGGTCCAACCGTGTCCTTAACGGAAAGTCTGAGCTTGCATAT